>VWPW01028661.1:7033-24389 GCA_013389825.1 Crypturellus undulatus
TCGGGGGCCGGGCCCAGCGCGGCGGGCGAGCTCCGGGCCCGCGGCGCCCCGCGCCGTTATCGCTGGTTGTGCCCGGCCGCGGCCGCGCTGCCCCACGGAGCGGCCGTATCTTGGGCCCGGCGAAAATATTTGTGTCTCGGCGCAGATAAGGACGCGCTTGCGGTTTGCGGTGCTGCCGGCCGCCGCTTCCCGCGCTGCCGGAGCCGGGGATGTGCCCGGGGCTTGTTCGCAGCCCGGGCTCCTGCTCGGGGGCTCCCAATCGCTGGTTGTGCCCGGCCGCGGCCGCGCTGCCCCACGGAGCGGCCGTATCTTGGGCCCGGCGAAAATATTTGTGTCTCGGCGCAGATAAGGACGCGCTTGCGGTTTGCGGTGCTGCCGGCCGCCGCTTCCCGCGCTGCCGGAGCCGGGGATGTGCCCGGGGCTTGTTCGCAGCCCGGGCTCCTGCTCGGGGGCTCCCAAGTAACGGGCAGATCCGCCCGGCAGGGCCGGAGCCCGTGCGAGGGGTGAGCGCGCCTGGGGAGATACCCGAGGGGAAGGGGAAGGCAGGAGCAGGGATGCAGGGGCAGGAAGCGCAGGATGCTGTGGGCCTGGAAGGGCTCCGGGTTGGATGGGAGCAGGAGCCTCCCGTGCGCGGCGCCTGGTTCTCTGCTCTGGAGATGCTGCCCAGCACGNATGCAGGGGGTCAGGAAGCGCAGGATGCTGGGGGCCTGGAAGGGGTGCGGGTTGGGATGGGAGCAGGAGCCTCCCGTGCGCGGCGCCTGGTTCTCTGCTCTGGAGATGCTGCCCAGCACGTGCAGCCGCCCGCGGCCGCGGGGGACACGGGCCGTGTCAGCGGCCGTGCGCAGGAGGGGTCTCGCGTGCGGTGAGGCTGATCCGGGACTGGAGACACAGAACCCGGGGGGAACAACCCGGCTCGCTCCGCGGCGCTGCCAAGGGCAGGCTGCAAAGGCGGCGCCTGGCAAATAGCCTCACCGTGGCTATTGCACAAGCTGCCAATAAAGGTCCCACGGGAGTGTCCCGAGATACGGGAGACACCGTGACACATCCCAAACAACCAGGGAGGTGGCTGAAACCCACGGAGCCGGAGCTGCGGCTGCGCCAGGGCAGCGTCTGCGGAGGCACGGGCTGCGTCGAGCGAGGCTCTGCGCTCGCTCCCCACCGGGCTTTTCCTGCTGGTCCCGGCAGGCCCGTGCGGGTTTAGCAGCGGTTTGCAGTCGTGCGTCTCCCTCCGGAACACAGCTCCATGCGGCAGGGAGCGGCCGTGCGGAGCCGGCACACGGTGCATCCACTTGCTTTGGCATCACCGCGATCTCGACGACAATCAGGGTCCGTCTCGGGGCCCTTCTCCGTCAAGTTGCATTTAGCGGCCCCGCCAGTGGCGCGGCTGTCCTGAGAAGCCACCAGGAACCCCAGCCGCGTGGCGGGACCTTCGTTACCCCCTGCACGGAGCAGGGAGGCGGCCTGGCGGCAGGAGGCTCCGAGGCACCTCGCGTTTCTCCTGTCTGTGAGGGCTGCTTATTCTTTCTGTGAGCAGAACTTTCTGTTCCCAGCAACTGGAGAACTGCTCTGGCACAAACAAGACGGAACATGCGTTTGTGCGGAATTCTCCGGAGGCCCCAGTTATGCAAATCGCCTGCAAAGCAGCAGCAACTCAGAAAAACAGAGCTTGGTTGGGCATTTTAGCCGGATGGGTTTCCCTAGTAAAAGTTAAATTGACCCCTTATCTAGTGCTGGTGAACCAGAGTTAATCATCACTGAGCAGCTCGCTCTTCCCCTGGTGTTTTGGTTGATATTAATAACAGCAAGAGGCAGGTATGAGTTGGCTGGTGGAAAGGCTCTTTGCAGGGTGCAAGAGTATCACAGTGGGTACTGGGAATTGAGGGAATTGAGGGAATTGCGGCTCATGAAAATCAGTGAAATTATCGCCTTTGTTAATAAAATAATACAAAGGCTTATCACTAAGTGGTGCAAAGTGTGTCAACAAACTAAGACACAGAAAATAAACAACCTTTCCCTGCAAGTTTCGAGTGAAGGGCCTTCCTCCTGCTGGGGACGTTAACTTGCGTTTCACAAGCGGTGGTGATACTGAATCAGTTTGAAAGGACAGTAATTAAATGTGCGTGTTTCTTGTGGCATTGATTTTTTTTCGTAGAATGGTTTGGGCCTGTTCCATAAGTAACGCATAATGGCATTCCTGAAAAGCATTTTGTAGTGCTGAAATGCTAACTTTACCATTAAATTTGTGGACGGTGGCCCAGTTTAGACTGCATTAATCGTTGTTCTTCAGTGGTGGTTTTAGACCTTGAGCATGTTGGCCTGGGCAGAGCACACAGGGAGCTTCAGTGTGGTGCTTGCAGCTGCATGATCCAGATGTAGAATCCAGAGCAGTATGCCTCTTAGATATCCATATTTTTTTTTCCTCCCGTGTTAACTTTGGCTACTTCTCAGTGAATATTGTGCTGTCACTTTGGCCCCTACTTTTTGCCTGCACCATCTGGGTGTACATATGTTTGAGACCCCTTGGGAAAAGGTGGAAAATGGATCTTCTGCAGCTCGTCTTGGAGGTTAAAGAGAAAATGTTTGCTTGCTGTGTGCTGCCCTTGCCTTCGGGACTAGTGGTAGCGAGGACAGACTGGAAGCTAATGTTCAGTGGGCATGTGTAGTAACAGTGTACTGAGCTTCATATACAGATAAATATTCAGCAAACTATCTTCTATTTTTCAGATTTTCAGGATGAATCTGGAAAAACTCAGCAAACCAGAACTACTGACGCTGTTTAGCATTCTTGAGGGAGAATTAGAAGCAAGAGATCTTGTCATAGAAGCCTTAAAGGTATGTTGTCATTTTTGTTTCTATCATGGTGCTTAATCCAGTACTATCATAGGTTCTGCAAAATGCTTGCATCCAAGATCAAGTTCAGACGCAAAGATTTATTAGTGTCAGAATTCCATCTTAATATCAGCAGTGTCAGATAATGAATGCTCTGTATCACTTTACATGTTGGAATTCGTTATTGAAAGCTGGTTTCAAGGAAGAACGTTTCAGTGTTCAGACGCAGCCTTCTGTGTTTGTAGCGTTAACCCTTTGCGTCCCTGGTTGTCACAGTTTGTCCCTTCATCCTTTCTGATAAAGGACTGAGCATTTGTGTTCCTCTGAGCAATGAAGAGGCTCTGTCAGGCTCAGTTTGGTTGTGCTCTCTAGTAAGGAGGCTTTTTTAAAGCAGAATGTCTCCTCAGCAGGAGGGATCAGATTAGTCTTTTGCTGAGAATAACGTTACACTAAAAAAAGCCTCCATGGCTTTCTATCATACTAAGCCAATATAATCTGGCACGGTTGCTGAGGGAAGCAGACCTGTGACCTGCTACTTATTTTCTTCCTTTTTTGCTGGCACAAGCATTAATGTAACCTTGCGGTGAACTAGACTTGGAACTGATACCAGCAAAAACTAGTGTGGCCAAGCGGTGGCTTCAGGCAGTTGTGTCCCCGGTGCAAGTGACACCGCGCTGGTGTGCGGGTCCGTGACAGGACAGGGTGGGAGCCCGTGGGAGCGCCCCTCGGGTGACATGCAGCCCTTGTGGGGCTGCTGCTGGCGTCACAGATGCTGCGCAGGTCGATCTAAGGCCTCCCCGGGGCTCCGTGCGGCTGCTCCTGCTCCCCAGGGCAAATCCAGGGCTGTGGGGACCCTGCTCAGTTGGGCTCTTACTGCTGAGCCTGGAAAACACTTCCCAAATAAGTAAAGAGCCTTGCTGACTCTCTGCCTCGGTAAGGTGGAATTCCATGTACCCTTAAGAAAAACATCTTGTTTGTTCCGTAATTTTCTTGTTACTTATTTTTTGTATCTGGTGATTGAAGACCTGTTGTCTCCCTGGCCGTGTGTTGATGGCCAGAAGCAACAGCACCGGGTGCAGGTTTTGTTTGCTTGCCTGGACTGTGTTTCATCCTCCGAGGTTCAGGACTTTCCTGTTGCAGTGAACCCCAGGGAGACAACCGCAGGACTTGATAGCAGCTGAGGGAATGGTGCTCGTCAGCTTTTAGACTTGATGTGTTTTTAATCACACTCTGTGATTTGCACAGGCTTCCAGTTTGTTCCTGAATGCTGAAGAAGCTAATTGTAATCTGTGAAATCACTTGTGCGTTGGTCTTGCCTCTGAGATGGGGCTTTGTTTGTGCCCTGGCAGCAGCGATTATGTGAACGCAGCCATGATCTCAGATCCAAAACGGGCTTCCCTTTGTCACTGCATCCAGATCTGTTCCTCCGGGTGTGCGTTAACGTGGGGCTGTGTGAGGCACCTTCTGAAGGGGATAATGACGTCTCTTCTGTCCTGCTGCATTTAGTGAAGGGACAGTGTCTTTAGGAGAATTGTTAAGGTATTTTTCAGATTTTCATCCACTAGGAATTTGCTATATTGCTCACTAGGACTTACAGTTTGGCGTGCACAAATCCTGTTTTGGGCTGAACTAATATTCTAGTTGTAGGTGCACTCTTTTTAATAGCTAATTTCAGTATGTCAAAGCAGTATTTTTCCCCTACTTTCAGTCCTGAGAATGGAGGTGACTGAGCTGTCCCAGTGGTGTACTAGAAGTCTTATTTCTTCTTTTTAGACTCTACATTTAGAGTAGACTTGCAATTTTCTTGTCTACCTTGAAATCATTCTTAGATTACACATTCAGATGACATAGAAATACACAGTTTTGGTATTGCAATCTGAAATACACAAATACCTAAGTACAGAGATTGATGGAAAAGAATGCAACTGCAGAACACAGCTTTTTAATGCATACGTTGGAATAATGCAGTGCTGTTATCTTTTCGGTTGAAATTTAACCTATAGTTCCCTTCGCCATCAAGAATGTAATGCAGTTAAATATCCTTTTAACATAACTTGTCAGGTACAAATAACCGAGAAGAAATTAAATGAAACTATTATATGTCGTATGTTAAAGAAAAAAGATCTCACGTCACTCCCTACTCTGGTAGCTGGAGAGTTGCAAGGAGAAGCTCTCGGCGCTGCTCTGCCTGTGTGTTTAGAATCTGCACGGAGGGAAATCCAAGCCCCATTGTGCTTTTCCCTCTGTTTACTAACAGTAACTGTGGAAACCGTTTTATAGTCCTTCACTCACTGAAATATTCGCAGCGTGAGAGGTGGTTAAAGGAAAACACAGGCTAATCTGGGCACTCCTGTCCTGGGAAATACAAAACACTTTGATAAATACAAAATCCTAGCGGAAAGGAGCTAGGTGCAGGTCCGTGGGACAAGCGAAACGAGACCTCCGAGAAGAGCCCGGCCGGGAGACCGCAGGAGCGCGCGGGCACAGGCAGGCCCTGCTCTCCGATCGCTCCGCGAGGGGCCCGGGTTTCCCTGGGCGCTGGATAATCTGAAGTGCCTCTGTGCACAGGACAGAGGCAGGGGCAAGCTGAAGATCTCAAGAATACGGCATAATCTTGAAAAGAATGGCAGTACAGTAGTTGCGTTGGGCAAATATATGTCCATGATTAAAAATCAGATACCCAGTGTCTGGTTATGCAATAAAGTAAAATTGCATTTTACTGTGTGGGCTGGTTTGTTATGGGCAGGAACATGGATCAGCATAGTAAAACTGTGTCTTCATTTGAGAACTTGCAACTCAACTTGAGTGCAGTCTGCAATCTGTCATATTCCTGCCAGCTTAAAAAATCTGGCATTTAGCAGAGAGAATCCGTGCATGCACATGACAAACCCTAAAATAGTTCCCTTCTCCCTGCTGATAGCAGGCCACTTGTTTGCTGGCACCAGCCCTGTTTCTCACTGTCAAACCAAGTGGTGACAGTGGCTTTTCAGGGGCCCCTGGCTTGGTTTGCTCCTTTGTCTTCCCCCTCTTCAGCTCCTCTCCCCAAAACTTTGCTTTCTGCAAATCTCCATGTCCTCCTCAGAACATGCCTCAAATCTCACCTCTTACGGTGCTCCTTTCCATGCAGTTTTAATCAATGTAATTCCTGCCAGGCCAGAGGCCGTCAGCCCTCATGGCTGAGGGCTACGTTGTCAGCCCTCCCTGCCGCGTGGAAAGGGCTGCATGTGTGAACTGCAAATTAGTGCTCTGGATTGCTCTCCGTGGCTGAAAGCAACTCGCTATTTAATAAATCTTCCTGGCGCATTAGGGCAGTTTGTTCCCTCCCTGCCACCACTTTTTTAATCAGAATTCCCCATACTCTCGAAACAGTCCTGTTTACTTTTAGAAAACAGGAAACAACTTTCTGACTTATTTCTTTAGTGCTGAGGTTTTAGCCAGCTTCTCCTGCAGTGCAAATTGCCTGTTTTGCCTCGGTGGCAGTGAGGTGGCTATTCATTGCTTTAATTCCGGATTCAGCAAGCTGCTCTCTAAAGCAGCATTAATGTGTTGCAAAGCTAAGTGTTCGTTTGTTGGTAGGCTCGGAGATTAATTTACGGTGCAGTTCCTAAAACAAAAATCTACCTCTTGTTTAAATAATAAAAAAAACCCTTCAGTAATATAAAACCTTACTACAGATGCTAGTAAATCTTTCACAGATGGGGCTTTTTGCCTAGCTTACAAAGCAGCTTAGGTCTAGCAGGGCTCCGGTGTGCGTTGCCCTTCTGGAATGCAGTTTTTCTTACCGCCCCTCTTTGGGGAGAGGGCACTTATTTGCTTTTGTTCTCCGATATTTTTAGATTCTCCGGTCCCTCCCAGTAGCCAGACAGGCTCTGAACACGGAAGAGACGTGTGCGAAGAGCTCCAGGTTTGCATGGGCGCCCGGGCACCCTTGGGTGCGGGGTGAGCAAAGGGCAGCCCGAGCGCGCCGGGAGCCGACAAAACTTCCCGGAAAAAGCTCCCTTTCGTGCCGCTCGCTCCTTAACCTGGGAGCCAGTGGCGGGTGCTGCGTGGGCAGAGCTGGGTGGCTCTTGTTTACCTGCCGTGTTCGCTGCAGCCCGCCCGGCAGCGGAGCCGTGTTTGATGGAGCGGCGGCTGGGCGGATCTTGGCGCGTGGCGCCTCCGGGTCTGGAGCCGAGGCCACCGCGAGACCCGACCGCACGTGGCCTTTGGACCCCACTGCCACGGGGCCCACCCGTTTCCTCCCGTGTCGGTGATTCCTGCGGCCCCAGCTTGTCTTTGTGCCCCAAAGCTGTCTGTAGGGAAGGAGCTAATAAGGAAGTTCGAGGCAGCTAGAATCTATTTAAGGATTAGGCCGTTCTCTGCAGCCCAAAGGAGGAACTTGTGTGCAGATTCCTGCCGGAGAAGTGCGTGCGTAAGCAACTACACACTCTTCTGTGGTGCCCAGTGTGAAAACCTGAATTTATAATTCACAGGCAAGAAAAGTTACAGGCAAGAGCAATATTCCACTTTGTATCCAAAAAGCACTTAAAATGAGCCCTGGAAATTCCCACTATTTGATGTTCCAGTAAAACAAGTTGTAAAGATTATTGAAGGCAAAGAGAAAATACAGTCTCATAAACAAGTTTTCAATAAAAGGAAATCTAAAAAAAATAAAAAAGTAGATTATGGAAAACACTCAGCCCAAAACAGCCCAGAATTCCCTGGAGAAAACAGTAGCTTTTTCCTGCCTGAGCGGAGCTTTGCCTTGCTTGTCTGCACAGGAAACATCTTTTCAATTGCTTCAGATACTGCTTCTGCTCCATAAAATCAGAATTATCCTTTTTCCAAACAAACTCGTAGAGGTCAATTATCCTAATTTGAACTAAAAGGAGGCCAGTTCGGAGCGTTTCCCCCTGCACACACTGAACTCTGGTGGTGTTAAGAGTAGTGGCTCTCATGCCTTGCTGTTCCCTGTGGTTTTTTATTTTTTAAGAGCAGCTCCAATTTAAATCCCTTTTCCTTTTGGGAGAGGGGAGTAAAATAGTCCCCAGATTCTCTCCTCGCAGGGTGCCTCTGCGGGGTTCAGTTCCAGAGGAAGGCGGCTGCGCCGCTCGGCGGAGGCCGGGAGGTCCCGGTGGCGGAGGCCGGGGGGACCCGCATGTCCTGTGTGCAGCAGCCAAAGCAGTGGCCTTGTTTCTGCAAACGAGCTGCAGGCTGCCCAGGGAGCTCTGTTTAAGACTTTTTGTAGGCTAAGCGACTTTTAATTAAATGTTTATGCTCTGCTGCCTGCTGGAGGAGAATAGCTGGGCTTCAGCAAGCTATTAATGTTGTGATAGTCTCACTGGTTCGTCATGCTAGCTCAGGAAAATACTTAACTGCTCCTAGGAGCAAGGAGGAACTTCTTGTTCTTTCCCAGACGGGAAACAAGCCACCCCCAGCTAAATCCAGCAGCACGAGAGCCTGTCGCTGACCCGAAGCCGAGGCAGAACACGTCCTGTTCACACTTCCAGTGCAGGCAGGAATCAGAGCGGTTTTGTAGCGTGAGTGACCTTGATTGATGCAGTCCAGTTCCTTAAGCTTTTCACTACAAAGAAGTGGTCCAGAAGCAAACTTCTGGATGTCCTCATGGTTGCTTGCACTGCTGGGAGCATCGATACCGGCCTGAAGAGAGTTTCTGTGCTGTGGTTATAGAGAGTAACCACTACAGAGCTGGGCTCTGCTGAAAGGAGAAAAACAGCTCGTCTGTCAGAGCAGCTGAGCCAGCTGGGTGGACTTTCCAATTTGTATTTAAAGACTTTCCAGTGCTTGAGTCACTTGCAAGCTCCCTACACATCTGTTGCAAGGTTTAGTCACTTCTATAATGCTTTGGAGTAAGTGAAGATTCCCCACCCCTCCGTTTATTAAAAAACTGAAGCCTGTGGTTTTTCCTGTGATTCATTAAGCCAGGATGGCTCATTATCCAAGGCGGCCCTCCCATTTCCAGGGCTGATCTTTTCCTTCCTCTTCCTTTTTTTTATGTAAAGCTTGAACAATATCTTAAGCTCTGATCAAATGTACTTGGAATCAAGTAATACCCACTTTTCTTTGAAAGACGGAGAAACAGGAAACAGGATCTGGAATCACAGCTTTTGTGCCATGTTCCTTTGCTTACTGCGTTAAAATACTTTTGCAAACTAGCATTATAGGACAAATAACCCTAATTGGTTTTGATTTTTGGAAAATGTATGGGGAAAAGGTGCTTTCTTTTGTTGCTTGGTAATTTATAAAATTCTCCTACGGAGAGCAGAGCTTGCTTATGATCATGTTTTTTTTTCATGCTAATTATGTGGTTGCAGCTTAGAATATAGGTGGGACCAGGAATTGCCAGGCAGCTCCTGAGTGAAGCAATGCTTTGTTGCTGTGTTTTCAGGGCTCAGTTGTTTTTTCATCCTCCCTTTAGTTGAATGGCATGAAGCAGCGAGATGCTGAAGAGAACTGGACTGCAGATTTCTCAGAGCAACAAATGTGAATGCAATTTGGACACCTCATTCCGTCTCTGAACTTCACAAGTTCTCTGTAAAACAACATTCTGAGAGTTAGCTTTCTCTGCCAGAGCAATTTGCTTTCCTGTTTCAGGAAGTCTGCACCGACGTGTGTGGGGTGGTGTTTGGAGAATCACTATCCCTCTTGTCTGCTGGAGGGGGAAGTGTTTACATTTTCACTGCAGTTACTGGAATTTCGGCAAATAATCATTCCAGTGAATACTGGCTTCCGAGTTGCCTTTCAGTTTTAGTCAGACTCGCTCTTTGCAACCTAGAAGCTGTCCCAGGAAGGACACTAGTAGTGCTCAGCCCTCGGTGTTTGTGTTCCCAGCAGGAAGGCTTTCCTGTCCCCAGGAGTGCCCTGGCGCGGGATCCACAGAGCTCAGGGCACTGCATTAATTATGAAAAAGCTGCTGTATTTAGTTTGGTATGGCTTGTTTCTGCTAGTGTTCCCAAGGATGCCCAGATGTGTGCCCAGCGCACGCGTGAAGCTCAGACGCACATGGTAGCACATGGGGAGCGCTTCTTCGGGCCGGGCTCTCAAAGCAAAAGCCAGGCTTGTTGCTGTCGAAGTGCAGGAAATATCCTCGTAATTTTTCTCTGTAGATCCCGTTGTACTTTACTAGGGTACAGTTGAAATTAAACCAATCTAAAGCTCATAGCATGTTGGGCAAAGGGAGTTTGTGTAAAGATGCTGACTGACTCCTGCCTTTGGCAGAGGAGAATGTTGTAGGTAATTCCTGCCGAGGAGTGAGAGTTTGCTGTAATGCCTTGCTAAAAATATAACTGCAAAAGAAAACATAATCATCTGCATACTGCAGAAAATGAGCGGCGTGAGTCCTCCTGTAAGGACTGATTGCCATGACTATAGTGAAGCAGGAAGAGTCCAGCGTAAATCCTGCATTTCAAAGGTATCCCCTCCCGCACAGACAGCTCATCCCAAGCGCCCCCAGAGCGGTGCTCCTAATAACCCTCTGGAATGCTGCACTGGAGCGGGAAGCGCGTGCGCTTGGGGCTTGCAGGACTGCTTCGTGGTTAGACTATATTGCTTCAGCTTAAATTAATGAGTAAATTTTTTTTTGAGTTAAGTTAGATCAACTCTGAGGGCTCTTGAGAATCCCAGCTCTCTCTCTTGTCTTCTGTTGAACGTGTATTTGTTTTCATACAGATTCTTATCATGGTGGTAAAAATGTAGGTAATTTTGTATCTGATCATAAAATGCAGTTTTGCTTGTTCTAGAACTTCACAGTAGTCTTTCTAAGAGATGAAAAGTAATAGGATAAGATGACAATATCCTAATAACCAGATTTCTAACTAGAATGGCCAATTCTGAACATTTTAGGCACAGTATATGTGGATTTCTGTAGTTCTTGCATGTCACTGAAAGAGGGGCAGTCATTCCTATCTTGTTTCTTGAGAGGCTGCGCTCTGTTTAGTCTGGTTGAGAATATTAAGGATTTTGTTAACAAGTTACAGATTTATAGGCTATTGTGAGAGTGAGATGCCTTAATTGCTCAACATGAAATTCTTTGATGGTAACATAGCCAAGAAAACCACACAACTACTCTTCCGCTGAAACATCAGTAAATTATTAAGCCTCTCAGTGAGCAAGAACTGGTATTTACCTTCTTCCTTACTCATAACTCATGGACGAGATAACAAGTAGCTCTGCGTGAAGCGGTACATCAGCTGACATCAACACAGCTACTCGTGTTTTTTCCTGTCTTAATACTCTTAAGCAGATAAGGCTAATTCATATTCTGTTATTTCTTTATCTCTACATGGAAAAGCTGGGGAAGAGAGATACTTTCAACTGCAAATGACTTTCTTCAGCTGGTTTGCTGTTTTTAGTGTATTGAAATGTGCGTTTATTTTTACATTTCAGGCCCAGCATAGAGATACGTTCATTGAAGAACGCTATGGAAAGTACAATATCAGCGACCCACTGATGGCTCTGCAGAGAGATTTTGAGACCCTGAAAGAAGGAAATCATGGTGAAAAGCAACCTGTCTGCTCCAATCCCTTATCTGTTTTGAAAGTGGTGATGAAACACTGCAAGAATATGCAGGAAAGAATGTTATCCCAACTAGCTGCTGCAGAAAGCAGACACAGAAAGGTAGGTTGCTTGGACTAAGCTGTGCAGAAGTAACATAGTTCCATTTTGATAAGATGTGAGCTTCAAAAGCACTTAAATACCATGAGAGTTTTAGTGTTTAAAAGGGTTTTGCACCTTTGTTTAAGCTTCTTATCGCTCAATGTGGGTGCTATACCTGCTGTTTCCTCCTGAGAAAATGTACCAAATGTACTTGAAGGTATTTAGGCAGTGTTTGGAAGCTTAAACTGTAGGAAGACTGAGGATCTGCTAGATTCATGGTGATC
Source organism: Crypturellus undulatus (assembly GCA_013389825.1). Classification (NCBI taxonomy): domain Eukaryota; kingdom Metazoa; phylum Chordata; class Aves; order Tinamiformes; family Tinamidae; genus Crypturellus; species Crypturellus undulatus. Next base: position 18,742 of record VWPW01028661.1, read on the forward strand.
GTGTTCTGGGAGAGCCTATAATTCTGGTAATGAGACACTGCAGGGTCTCTTGGGAAGCTCATGTTCTGGCTTTTTTTGTTGAGTTGATAGAATCTCAATTATTCATGTAATTCAGTGTTAAATCTGAAGGAGCTCCTTATGGCAAGCATTTTCATTTCAAGAGTTCATCATCATCTTAAGTGGAAGAACAAATTAAGGTTCTTTAAAATAAACTTTGCAGTGCAGTCCTCAAGACACTGGGGAGGAGGGAGTCCATATGCCAATTACTATTGCAATGGTAACTAAGAGCATCTTGGTAATGCCCTGTGTTCTGAGGTAGTTTGTCTGCTCCTGGTTTTTATTTATATAAAACCAATACACGTAAAAACTGTCCTGCCAGCAAGTTCTGATGGGGCACCATATAACCAACAGCAGATACAATGAATCCCTCATAAGTTTCTCAAGGCTATAGTGCAGTCTGGACAAAAACATGCAATTTTGCTACTAAATACTAAAATGAAGATACACTTGATGCATTTTCCTGCCCGTTCTTCACAAATGGGCTCACTATACAAGGTAGTGACCCAGGGCACTTTGTCCAACGGCCTCTTTTACGTGACTTGGAGCTGGCCCTGCTGTCTGCGTGTCACACGGGCGGTGCGCGTAGGTTGTCTCCCTGTGCCGCAAACCTAACGTGCCTGTTTGTTGGGAAGGTGATCCTGGACCTTGAGGAAGAAAGACAGCGTCATGCCCAGGACACGGCGGAGGGGGACGATGTCACCTACATGCTGGAGAAGGAGAGGGAGCGGCTCACGCAGCAGGTGAGCGGGGAGCCCGAGCAGAGGCACCCGGCCCTGGAGAGTCCGCGATCATCCGGCCCCGGAGAGCCCGGAGGCACCCGGCGCTCCTGGCCGGGCGGTGAACACGGTGCCCCATCTAATTGCACCTTTGTGCTCGGGGAGTGCCGGTGCCTCCCTCCTCCGAGGTGTTTCTGTTTTTTAATATTTAGATAGGGAAAAACAGCCTTAATTTTCTACACCAATAAAAGCCATTGCACACTTTGCACACTGTGACGGTTGCACAATTTGCAAACTCATTTCACACTGAAAGCTGAGATACCCTTGAGAATTGGACTGTGCTTACAAGTTGTAGAGCTCTCTGGTACTGAGAAGTTAGGATAAGATGTGAAAGATCTGTGGGGTGTATTTAGAGGCAATAATGAAAAACTAAGCTGCTGTTTTCTATAGATTTTCATAACATACATAATGCATCCACATTTAAAAGTCTAAATACCTTTAAGAGGTGGGCCGACAAAAGTGAATGAAGTGGAAGTGAGCTTTTCTTCACACAGCCTCTTCAACTGGTGCTTGACAAATTGGGTCTATATTACAGTAAAGGCCAATCGAATTTCATACATGTTAACTAGTAGTAAGTAATTCTTAATACATGTTGACAGATAGGCAGTCTTGTATGATGAGCGGCTCTTACAGATACCTTGGGCAAGAACCTCTTCCTTGTGTTAGGCACAGCCACGTTTTACTAGGAAATTTCCCCAAAATATATAGTGCAGTCCCTTCCGTTTGGGGAGTGTTTTACTTTATTTACTTTCAGAAGGTTTTGTTGGTTCCCTCAGTCCCTCTTTGACTTTGTCTTTCAGTTGGAGTTTGAAAAATCTCAAGTTAAAAAGTTTGAAAAAGAGCAGAAGAAGCTGTCGAGCCAGCTGGAAGAGGAGAGGGCACGCCACAAGCAGCTGTCCTCCATGCTCGTAGTGGAGTGCAAGAAAGCCACTGCCAAAGCCACTGAAGAGGGGCAGAAGACAGCAGAACTGAGCTTGAAATTGGAAAAAGAGAAGAGTAAGGTGAGTAAACTGGAGGAGGAGCTGGCATCCAAGAGGAAGCGGGGTTTGCAGATGGAAGCACAAGTAGAAAAGCAGCTCTCAGAGTTTGACATTGAAAGAGAACAGCTGAAAGCCAAGCTGAACAGAGAAGAAAACCGTACCAAAGCCCTGAAAGAAGAGGTGGAATGTCTGAAGAAATCCCTGAAAGAGCTGGAGGCTTCTTGCCAGGAGCCCAGTCCTGCCGAGCCTGCGCAGCCGGGGCCCTCAATGATGTCCCGAAGTGTCGCAACCGACAGCCCCACGGTGAGGTCCGTGTCCTGCCAGACCGAGTGTCTGCAGGCAGACAGGGCAGGTGCTGCCGGCGCCAGCAGAGCTGCGCACGCCGCCTTTCCCAGCCCCACCAGCGCCGCTCACTCCTATGCGAAATCCAACGGCCACTGTGACTCCGACGCGCACGTGGGGAGTGAGCTGCAGCACACGAGCGCAGCCGAGAACCAAGCTCCGAAGGAGAAGCCTGGGGGGCCCCCGGAGAGTGCAGCCGAGAATGGAAGTTCTCCTGTGAGAATGGAGTCACCGGTGCCCCTGCTGTCCCAGCTCCCCTCCGGTGGGGCCTCTCTGTCCCCCAGCAGCACGGCTGCCTCCTCCCTGACACCCTCGCCCTGCTCCTCGCCGGTTCTGAGCAAGCGCTTGGTGGCAGCTTCGGCGAGCAGCCCTGGCTACCAGTCCTCCTACCAGGTGGGCATCAACCAGCGCTTCCACGCAGCCCGGCACAAGTTCCAGTCTCAGGCTGAACAGGACCACCAGGCGAGCGGGCTGCAGAGCCCCCCATCGAGGGATTTGTCTCCGACTCTAGCAGATAACTCTGCTGCCAAGCAGCTCGCCCGCAATACGGTCACTCAGGTGCTTTCCAGATTTACCAGCCAGCAGGGATCTATCAAACCAGTTTCCCCTAATAGCTCACCTTTTGGCACGGACTATCGAAACTTGGCAAACGCTGTGAGCCCCAAAAGTGAGTCTGGTCACTCTCCGAGCGCAGGCAAGGTGTCCAGTCCGCTCAGCCCTTTGTCTCCTGGGATTAAATCTCCAACCATTCCTAGAGCAGAAAGAGGGAACCCACCACCCATTCCTCCAAAGAAACCTGGCCTTGCTCAGTCACCTGCTGCTCCCGCTCCAGGAACCAAAACCGCTCCTCAGGCATCTTCCCTAGGTGCCCCCATGGACGTGGCAAGTAGCTGCTCTAACAACACTGTAGTGTCGAACGGCAAAGACATTGAGATCCTGCTGCCAACCAGCAGCTAGTGTCCAGAAAATGTGAATGTGACATTCCAGGGCTTAGCATCCTAGAGCTAAGACACTGTTTTTCCACTCCATGTTATTTATTTCCATAGAAGCAGAGTCTGTCTGTATAAAGCATTTAGTATATTTTTCTTTTTTAAATAGGTAGGGAAATATTTTTGTTTATGAAGAAACCTTAACTACAGCTATACAGTAGCCTCAAGTGTCTCATGGCAGCAGTCAAATCATCCGAGATGACAGGAATTGTAATCATGTGCTGGGACCTAACTATCAAACTATAATGGGACTGAAATGCTACTTTTAAATTATGCAGAAACTTGTGCAGACTTTTTACTCCAGATGAACATTTTATTAAAAGTGCCTGAACTAAGCCTGCAATATGAATGTGATTCTCTGAAAAAGGCAAGAAGGGAACCATCTAGCTGCAGAAATGAATTCTTCTGAGTCATGAATGTTTAAACCAACACTGTTTTAATTCTTTCCATTTGCTGAAATGAGTTAGCAAATATGCTACAAGTAAGTTCTGTAAGGTGACTGCCAGACTGACACAGCCAGCCACACTTTGCCCTTTAGGACAGAGGTCCTAGATATTTTAGGAGTTTCTTGGTGTAAAATTTAGCCTTAGTACCATCCCGATCACTACTTGGATAAAGAATATTGAGAGAAGTATTTTGCTTTCTGGTAACACGTGTTCTGTGGAAATACCTGTGTGCTTTAAATGGCTGAGTTCTAGCTTCTGGCAAGTCACTTTTAATTTCAAATTATTCAAGCATTCTACTGTCACGTGTAGAACTTCTGAGAAAAGGATCTCGCTGTTACTTGATAATGATCTTGCTATTACTTGAAAAGAAAAACCCTTAGTCCATATGGTACAGGTGTTTTGCAGCAGTAAAATGGGATCTCTTGCTCTAAAAGAAAGCAATAACTTTGCTGCTCACCTGTATCGTGTCAGGCTGACCTGGATGTGAGCGACTCACAGGATCCGCCAGCTTTCACTGGGTGCAAATATGCAACCGCCCGTCCCTGCCCTGTGTAATTGGCCACATATGCAGTAGCTCTGCGCTCACACATACATTAAACACACAGTGCAGCCAAATCGTAAGCTAATCTTGAGGGTCTCCCCAACATGAAGAAAAGGTGGGCTTTTATTAGGATGGGAGAGAACAACGTTGGCTCCTTAGCAGTAAGCTACCCACAGCTGGAGAGACCTGGTCGCCTTTTTTTTTTTTTTTTTTTTTCCAGTATTTATTAGACAAAATTCATCCCACTTGGTTATAGGAAAGATCCCTGCAGCGCCTGGGAGGCTGCACCGGAATGGGCTGTGTGCTGAGACCACCCTAGACACACATGGTGACACACATAGTGACTCTTTGGGAAGCACTTTTTTATTGCTATTATTATTTTGACATGTCCATAGTGGATTTTTTTTTTCTCTTGAGGAGGGTAAGTCTAAAAATTGGGAAGCAGATGAGTTTTTGCCCCTGTGTCACTTCCAATTCGAAAATGAGGCTTTTGTATACACTGCTTTAACACGTTTCTTTGCTTTTACACTAACCTAAATGGTATTATCCCCTTTCTTTATCAATAGCTCTATAGAAAGATACTATAATGAAGTTTATTAGGAAATGCACTGAATACTGTTTCTTCTAAAATATAATATGGGAAGGGGGTATGCAAAAGAATGTATTTTTGCTAGTAGCCTATCTTCAGAGAGAAACTAAGCACAAATATTAAACTGAACCCGACTAATTCAGTAAGACACGTAGAGTTAGTATTTAACTTTTGCTGTAGGTTCTGTGTGGAAGCAGCTAAATATTTCTTCTGTAGTTCACACCTGTTATAAGCAAAAATTGTTGCAGAGTTTGTCACTGGCTAATGGAGTATAATGAAGTGCAAATGTATACATTAGTATTAATTCATTAACACTTGTAAATTTGTAAAGCCAAATGTACCAAGCTGGAGTCTTTAATCATTTTTATAGCTGATGGCATTAACCATGTTAAACATTCATATTATCAATAAAGGATTTTATTTTTAAGATGTGCAAATTGCTTAAATGTCTGGAATTTGGGCTCGGGCTGGTGTGTGCACAGAGGCTCTGTCGTGCTGGGAGGTTCTTGGCTGTGCCACCGCACAGCAAAGCGCTGGGAATGCTGCGTTGGAGCGTTTTTCCGAGGAAAACAACGTTCCGGGAGCTCGAGCGGGGCCGTGGATGCAGCAGAGCCCTGGCGCGATGCTGCCTGCGCGGAGCTGCCGCCGTGCCCGCCGCGGCCGCCCGGCGCTTGGGATGCTCCGGTCGTGACCTGCTTCCCTGCTTCCTTCCTTCTGTCGTGACCTGCTTCCCTCCTTCCTTCCTTCCCTGCTTTCCTGCTTCCCTCCTTCCCTGCTTTCCCTACCCGCGCGTCCCTCGGCCGCTCCACAGCTTTGGCCACAACCCGCTCGGGGCTGTTTGCAGCCGCGGGGAGCGCCCGCCGCCTCCCCGCGCCTCCTGCAGCCCCCGGCCCCGCTCGGCCCGGCCGGACCGCGCTCCCTGCGC
>VWPW01028662.1:0-19926 GCA_013389825.1 Crypturellus undulatus
AGCTACTGTAGTTTTGTCTGATGTGAAGGTATGCAATCCTATGGCAATTTTGGGATATTAGGTAACTAAGGCAGCCCAGTAAAGCTTGACCTCCTTGGTACTGTGGTCTTCTCAGGATTGATGTAGCATGCAAATGTGGTATGTGTGTGTGTTGTTTTTTGTGGTGTGGTGGTGTTGTTGGTTTTTTTTTTTTTTTTNTTTTTTTTTTTTTTTTTTTTTTTTTGTAAGGAGTACTGATAAGTGACTGCATAGAGCTTCATGTTTGTTCATTTGTTTAAGAACTGACGTTTTTGTTTTGAATAAGGAAGAACACTGAATAAAAGCAAGATCTATTGTGATTTTCTGCTATAGACTATGAAAATATTATTTCTAAAATGAGTTTTCTATTGGGAAGCAGTTTCAGAACAAAATTTCTTTGATGGACCAAGAATCTTGTTTTCATTTTAAGCCTTCATTTATGCACAGTCAATTTATGCTGTTTCAAATCCATGGCAGAGTATGATCTTGTAAAATGCTGAGTGATGCTTGTGAGAAGCAAGGCAGGTCCTATTTCCTTGATTGAATTATGTCCTAAGCAAGAAGAAGAACCAAATACAGAAATGGAAAAGGACTCTGATTGACCAAGAAAGGTACAGCTTGGAGGTCAGAAAGTGCAGGGATAAAATGAAAATTGCCAGAAGTTAAGCTGAGTTTAACCTTAAAAAGGAAATTAAATAGTATTTTTTTCTGTGTGTGTGTGTGTATATATATACACATATACACACACACACACACACACACACACAAAGAGAGCAAGGAAATAGAAAGTGATGTAAGGGTATTGGGGAGCAAAGATGAACCAAGATTAAAGACACTTGAGATGGGAAGTAGTACATGAATACTCCCCCTCAAAAAAAAAGGCTGAGCAAATACCCTAAGATATATTACTTACTGACAGGGAAAAAGGGCATAAATGTTATCATAATGTGAGGAAAAGAAATACTCCTCAGCCTGAGAGGAAAGAGTACCCTGATGAGCTCCCTCCCACAAAGGCAAGGGATAGGTTGTTTGTTTGAAATTTTTTATTTTTTTTATTTTTTTTTTTTGAGGGGAGAGGAAAAAGGCAAGTATGACCCTAACAGGTATAGGAACGTATCTATATGCTCACATGAAGCAAAAGCCACAGGGACTGTTAACACCTGTGCCCAAACCTCTAACAGAAGGAAGACTGTCCTAATCTATCACCAGCATTCAGATTCAGATGTATGTTACAATCCCTAGCAAGTGCAAAGAAAGGCTCCAAAAATGATCAGAGGAATAGAGAAGGAATTGAAGGGTTTTAAAGTGTCAAAATGAAGACAAAGAATTTCAAACATTTTTTATAAATACACTAGGGAAATGCTTTTTCAATTGAGTGTTAAAAGCTTTTTAAACTGAGGAAAAAAAAGAATCCAAAGCAAGAACTAATAATTATATGCTTGTCCTGAAGTAGGCTAGAGTTTATTAAAAAAAAAAAAAAACTTGTATAAATATAGTAGCATAGCAGTGAAATTTCTACTTCAAAGTAGTCTCCCAACAGAGGGAGTGAAACAAGAAACAGACAACTTTAAGATGGAACCTGATAATTAGGTGGTTCTCGGCTACTTTTGCTTCTTGTTGTTTCTGTTAATTAAGTCCAGCAATCTTTGTAGTACATAAGCAGTTAGAATATGAAATGTACAGATAAAAGACATATTTTCAAAGCAACCTGAATATTAACAAGTTAACTATGCAATATTATATGGCTAGTTTGGCCTATAACATGTCTTCCCCTTCACTCTATTAGATGTTGATACAATTTGCTTATGCATAATTGCATAACTACAGAATAATATGCTATTTTTAGGTAGACAGCAAGTATCACACTAGAGAAAAAGAAAGTTCATTTTCCTTATATATATATATATATATATACACACACACTTTATTTACTTCATGCATATATATATATAAGTGAAAGTCATACTGTTTGGCTTAGCTGTGGTCTGTTAGTAGCAAAGCCCATTGAGATAGGAGTTCACTCAGGAATGCATCTGTATGTTGACAGATGATTATACATCATTTTCTAAGGTCAAAGGATTGTGGTACAGTATTGTTAGTTCTATAGGGCAGCAGAAGTGAATTTGTCCTAAGCCACAAGCATTAGCTAGAAGACAAAAGCCAGAAAATGAAATAGCGTCATAATTGAATAAGGGAACAGCCTTGCTTCCTCAGTGAGTAACTGCATAACAGCTGCTAATTTGTTCAAATTGTACCTGAAATAACCTTATTTATGTAAGAAGCATTATTTTTCATTTTTTGTTAATGGAAGGAGTATCGGGAAATTAGAAATATGTAGTAAAATAATAAATAAAACTATGTACAGTCAGTGTATTGTTTGAGAGAGAATGTAGTATACTCTGTTCCAGTAATGAAGTGTAAAAGATGACTATATATGGATACATTTGAGGCACACAGATTCCTGGAGAACGTTAAAATAACTCCATATAATTCAAGAGTCCCTTCCTCGGAAAGGGTAAGTCTGAGAGAGGCTTTTTCAAGGGCTTCCTATAAGTATTTTTCTAATATTCAGCTTCATTGAAATGGTCAAAGAAAGCCTTGGGACTATATGTGAATGTATAAAAGAAATGGACTTTGTTTTTAATTCTTGCTCTGTTTAGTCAACCAATTTCTTTCCAAACAGATAAGCCTGTCATTTTCCTGTATTCCCCCTCTTTTTCATTTCTCCCTCTTTTTCATTTCTGATGAATCTGTATTCTTTGTTCTGTTGGTTCCATCTTATTTTTCTGGCTGCTGCTTCAGAATCTCCATTAATGTTTTTTTTCCTCCTCTTATTTGAACTCTTTCACAGGCATTCAGGGGTCCTGCTTTTGCTCCCTTTTCTCTCCCTATTTTTTGTATATGAATGATATAAAGCATTCTGATGAATGATATAAAGCATTCTGAGAGTCTTTGCTAGCTTCTCTTTGCAGACAACTTCCAAGCTTACCTCCTCACCCCATTCTGTCTCTCAATTTAGTTTCATGTTTCAGCGTGTCATTCTGGATGTCCTGTTCTCAGTTCAAACCCAATATTCTGAAAGTGAACTATTTTTGTTTTTGTTTTTTTTGTTTTTTTTGTTTTTTTGTTTTGTTTTTAAACTATCACTGTTGCTTTTTTTTTCTCATCCTAGCTGATAGTTTCATTTATTTTCTTTTTCCGAGTTACTGTGACATGTGTCCTGTTCCAGCTGCATTTGTGCTGACTGAAGAAATTACCTCCCTTTGTCCTCAGACCACCTCTTTGCTGGAAGTTTCTGACTTCCCAAATCTAACAGCTGAATAATTTAAAGGTATTTCATTTCAGTTGAAATGAACCAGATTATTTTGACAGAGCCAGGTTGAGAACTCACATGAGCATTTTGTCCAAAGGCTGAAGTGGACCATATCCCTTTTCAGAGGTCAGTGTCGAACAAGGAGCTGCCTGGGAACAGTAGTTGTAGACTATTAGCAAATGCATATCCAAAGCTAATATTCCTTTTTTCTTCACTGTAATGGTCATTGTGTGATCTCTTTGTGATCTCTTCACTTTAATTTCCTAATCCCCTGTCATGTAGACAAAGCTTTAAAAAAAAAAGAAGTCAAGTGGGTGTCACAGCCTGTAACTAGGAATGCAAGAGGAAGATTCAAACCCTCCAGCACTTTGACTGATGCTATCCTTAAACCTAAACTAATTACAGAATCCCAGAAGGGTTGAGGTTGGCAGGGACCTCTAGAGATCCAGCAGGGACACCCAGAGCAGGGGCACAGGGTCCATCCAGGTGGGTTGGAGATCTCCAGAGCAGGAGCCTCCACAGCCTCTCTGGGCAACCTGTGCCAGGGCTCGGGCACCCTCACAGCACAGAAGTTCTTCCTCACATGGAGGTGGAACTGCCTGGGGTTCAACTTGTACCTGTTACCCCTTGTCCTGTCACCGGCCACCGCGGAGAAGAGTTTGGCCCCAAATTAATAGGAAGTGCTCCAGAAAGGGATAATCTGAAGAGTACCCCAAGGCTCTTTGTTCTACCCTTGAAGGTAGTACTTCTCCATGTGTTAGATTTGAAAAATTAATAGGAAGTGCTCCAGAAAGGGATAATCTGAAGAGTACCCCAAGGCTCTTTGTTCTACCCTTGAAGGTAGTACTTCTCCATGTGTTAGATTTGAAACATAAAATTTTCTTGTGGAATAAGATATGTAAAGGAATCGATTTTTCTCTTCCAAACTAATGAAATAAATTTTGGCTCTGTCTTTGTCTAACTGCTTAGCTCACCCAGAATGTAAGGGGCCTATGTTCAGTTCTTCTCTGTCTAAACAGATTGGCATTCCCTTCTCTAACTTTCTTGAGAATACCCTGATCAGCAGACAGCAAATATTTTATTCTCAAGCCATCCCGTGGGGAAAAAAAAAAATGTTTTTATTTTTTTGGAATAATTGATTGGTCTAGAGATGAATGAAAGTGCACTTTGTGCTCCATCTAGTGGTTACGTTACAACATTCAAATGAGAAGGCTAGCCAGGAAGTTGTATCCAGTTTTACCTATCTTGGCTATTGATTGGTGCCTCAAAGAATGTGAGATGGGAGAGGTGGGATGGGATGACACCATCTGTCATTGGCTGTTGACTGTCAGGGTGCTCTGAGAGCACCAGCTGATAACAGAGTAGAGAGAAAGACAAATGTATAGCTTTATAATCAGCATGAGAATAAGCCAAGCGAAAGTAGCATAGTGCTGTCAAGATTGTTGTAAGGCTGCACACCTTCAGAAGAAGGTGTTTAGATACACAGGGAACTTTCTGAATCCCTTACTGCCTCCATAGTGCCTGGAAGATTAAGCAAAGTCTGAGCAAGGGGTAAACCCAACCCCTCTAGTTTTGGAAAAGATGAGGCTGTACGACATCAGCGCAAAGAACCACTTAGACTAATATTCTACCTCTGGCTTTAGCTAGTGATCAGAAAAAAAGAATAAGACAATGCAGTGACAAGCTGCATCAGGCTAGAGCTAGAGGCTTTTATATTTCATGGTCTCTACTGTGTTTTTCCCCTATGAATTTGTCTAGTTGCTTTTCAGAGACATAAAAAAATAGCATTCATAGCATCCCACAGCGAAGACCTTCATGGCTAGCTGCACACTGTGTGGGTAACCATCGTCTCTTATTTGTTTTGAACCTGTCATCCACTGGTTCCAGTTGGTGTCTACTAGAGCCTGAGAGAGTGATGGATGCTTGTTCTCCTACTCTACCATATTCTCCATACATCCCCACACCAGTGAATAGTTGAGATGCCTATTTTTTTGACAATCTGAACTGCTGCATTTGGAAGAAAGCAGTCTCCATACACCATTGAAACCTAGTGAATGAAGCTGTTACCTGTACAAAATTATGTTTTTGTTTTTACTTCCATTATACCATGTTGTTTGTGCTTCTTGTATCTTTTCATCTTACCTCTAAATTCATGTCTATAATATTTAATCCTTTCTGAGACAGGATGACCAGGGTTGTGTACATTTTTACATGTGAAGATACATAATTAATTTTACATATGGAGTTATATTATTTTTAGCAGAATAAATACTACAAAAAAGCAGAAATACAAATATATTATCTCATATTATATTGTTCCAGAAAGATTTTATTGCTTGTGGGTCTGAAACAGAACAGTTTCATAGAAATAGAGGTGGTGGTCCATGGACATTGCTAAAAAGTTCATTGCTAGAACCCTCAAGCCATGATGTATTTTTCCCTTCACTTGAATCTGTCTGTATTTCCACTCTTCTGCACAACTGGGTAGTATATTGTTTGGGCTTGATTTAGTTGGCCAAAGGTAGTCTGTACCATCTGTTACTCATTTGACCTTGGTATTTGAGCAGCTTTTTTATCAAATGTTGTCAAAGATTTTTCTGGTGGATTGTGTTAGAACTATCAAGAGTTCTTTGCCTAAAATGGCTCTTAGTCAGTGTATATTACGAATAGAGCAAACAGTTCTACTACATTCAAAATAACCTGAACCCATACAAGCAAAGGAGTAGGAATTCAAATATGCCTTTTGAATTCCAAGGAAATTAGGGTCCTGTGCATGTGCTTTAAGGCTCCGCCCCCCTCCCCCCTCTTTTTTTTTGTAAAAATAACCTAAAAAAAAAAAAGGGAGCATTCAATAATACTAAACAAATAATCAAGCAGTATTAAAATGACATAGTCAAATCCTGCAGATTTTCCTTGTCCAAGTGAACCTGATGTCGTTAGGATTTTTGCTTGTATTGTACTAGTCTTAAGATACATAGGAAACTGAAGAGATGGCAGAACACACCAGGAACTCCCAGAACTCGTATGCTGCACAGGGTAGTCTTAAGTGTAGCATGGTGAACAGAATTAGAATTTAGTCTTTCATCAACAAAATCAAAATATTTAGAGCTTATCTCCTTCCCTCCAAAATCTACAAACCCCAGAAACAACAACAAACAAACAAAACTTGGTAGGGGGAAAAAAAAAACCCTACAGACTGAAGATTCATTGTTACTGTTTGGCTTTTAGGAATTTCCTGTGTGTTATTGCAATTCAGTTCTGATATGCCCAGCTTTGCTGTTTTATGGGGAATTTTGGTGGCCAGTGCAATGTCTTGCATGACACTGAAGGTGATGTTTATCTAGAAAAGTTTGTTGCAGCCCATAGCTTTGTGTGCCCATCTTTTTTTTCTGAATCTAGCCTTCTCATTTAGCTGACTGTAGATGAAACTCTCACCAGCAGAGGGTGGTGGTACATTTATACTCATGCAGCTGATTGCAATGACTCAAGGACAAGGGCTCTTGGCTCTTTGCAGTTGCTTACTTGTCAAGTCCCCGCTTGGCCCAGTAGAAGTTATACTGCCCTTTCTATCAATCAGGACCCTAAGTTGCAAAGGTGTTTGTAAGAACAAACTAAGTTCAAGGCCAATTTTGTTATGCATATTATTTTATTTAGGCAATATAGCAAATAGAAAACATAACATTATGTTATGTGTCTTTTAAAACAGAGCCAAACAACAAAACCAAAATCCAAAGAATGCAGGCTTCAGTTCTGCCTCTAATCAGTATCTTAGAGATATCAGGCATTTTCTTACTTGTTACCAATTGTCTATTAAGTGTGTAACATGCATTTGGAATTGTTTGTTTATTTTGACTATGTTCACTGTATGCATGAAGCCCTTCACTGAATCCTTTCCGAGGTGACAGACATTGTTGCAAAGACATATATGCATGCTCATATTTATTTTTACGACTGTTGCTTTTCTCTCAGAAATGTTTTTCTGCATCCATCTTCTAGAATAGGTAACTCTGTAGTCATCAACTATGACTGAAAAACCTCTTGGGGGTAGATATACTGGAGGTGACTTCTGATTAATTTTTTGGAAACAGCTCTTTCTCACCTGAATATATTTTTTCTAATTTGAGTGAACTGTGAAAACAGTATCATTCTTTTATGAAAATTTGTGTATATGTGGAAGGGTTGACCATCATGGGGTCCTGTTCAAAATTGCTGGTGTGAGCAGTTTTTATGAATGCAGGTTATTTATGCCTGTCTACAAGAACTATGCAAAGCCCTTAGTCTTATATTGTTGTATTTGCACAGTCAATTCTGTATACTTGAGTGACTGAGGTAAATCTGTGCTGTTAGGAACTGATCCTGCTTTTGCTTTAGGAATCTTTACTTTTTAACTGTAGCAGTCATGGTAACTAGGTTACAAATGCACGAAAGGAAGGACACTTGCTAAACATCTAAAAAGAGAGACTGCCAGAAAATGGAATTAGGGCTGGCTGTTCATTAAAAAAATGTATCTTAGACTTATTTTAAAGTTTATAAGAGGTTGGGGAGAAGACTGGAATTTTTAAAAGGGGTGCACAGCTTAAGTCAAGACCATTTATTTTGTTTCAGGTGCAGTAGGAGCTATAGATCATCATGGTCTTATGCAAGACTCCATTACTATAGTTTAGGAATGGTGAGATGAAGACTATACTAATCTCAAAAGTATGTTTTAAAATGGTATGTAGCGTAGCCTCTTTTAAAGATTAAAACTTAAATGCAGTTACTGAGTCCATTCTTCTTGGACTATTAAGCCAGATCAGAGCCCTGGATCTCCATATAGGATGTAGATATTATCCTGGTATATTACTGGAGTCTTCTTTTGCCTCACCTTCTACTCAGCCCTGGTGAGGCCACACCTGGAATACCTGGAAAGAGTGTCCAGCTCTTGCACTAGGCTTCCCAGTGCAAGAAGGACATGGAGGTACTGCTGAGATTCCAGCATAGGGCTATGAAGATGATTGGGGGACTGGAGCATCTCATATGAGGAGAGGCTGAGACAGCTGGCCCTGTTTAACCTAGAGAAGAGCAGGCTGAGAGGGCATCTTATCAGTGTGTAAAAAATATCTTAAGGGAGGTTGTCAAGAGGATGGGGCCAGGGGTAGCCAGAGATAGAACAAGAGACAATGGGCACGACTGAAACACAGGAAGTTTCATCTGAATTTGAGAAAAACTTCTTGATTGTGAGAGTAACAGAGTACTGGAACTAGTTGCCTAGAAAGGTTGTTGTTTCTGGAGATCTTCAAAACCCACCTGGATGCCACCCTGTGCCACGTGCTCTAGGTGACCCTGCGTGTGCAGGGGGGTTGGACTAGATGACCTCTAGAGGTCCCTTCCAACCTTAGGCATTCTGTGATTCTGTGATCCCCAGAGGTCACTTCCAACCTCAACCATTCTGTGACTCTGTGGCAGACTCACACAATCAGAATATGGCTATTGTTGCTCCATCTTAGCCTTCCCTTTGCAACTATGCTAAGCTTGAAAAGGGGTCTGACAGAGTCTGATTTTTTTTTATTCAGCAAAAAAGTGGCCATAGACTCAGTAGCTGTTCTCAGACACAGAATTAAAATGATCAAGACCCTTGACTTTAGCCAATATTGGTTATGTAATTCTGTTTTATAACTGCTACATCCCTCGGTACATTATGTAAGAGGACTCCTCTTATGCATGTAAAAGGAAGCTGGCTCTTAATAGGAAATCATTTTGTCTAAATGGCTGCAACTGAGTGAGGTCTGAGTGCATTATATTTCTTTCCCAATCTGAGATTTTTTTGGTATGAATTACATAGCAAGTAAGTTTTACATATTTCAGTGTGAATATAAATATGTGTCTGAAGTCACTGCCAAAAGTTTAATATATTTCGGAGGGATTTTCTCCATTTGCTTCTTTCTCCCCCCGCCCCCCCTCCCCTCTTTTTTTCTGACAAATGGTCCTGATGTTAAAGTTAGTTTTGACAAATATCTTTACATTCACTCTTCCCTTGTTGCTGCAGCAAAAATCCCTGTATATTGTATATTAAACTGCAGTCATTTACAAAGGGAAGAATAGCAACATCCTCAGCATGTCATTGTTGAAAATAATGTTTGGTTTCCTATTATTGGGCTATGAATCATGGGTAATCTTTCATAATCTTTCAAATTTTAATTATCTCTGATAGGAGTATGATGAGAGTAGGTGGTTGGTTTTGAAAAGAAAATGTGTAAATGCTTCATTTGATGCAATTTAAGTGCTGTGGTTTGAAGTGTTTTGGGAAGAGGAGTTTGAAATTATCATGAATGCATGCTTTGCTCTTGATAAAATTTTGATACAAAAAGTGATTAGATTATCTCAATCACTGTGAGATATTCTAAATGAAGCTACACCAGCTGCATTCTCTTCAGGCTGATTACTTTCTTTGGATAAAGGGCATGTAACTCCATTGCTTAGCTATGACTTGTCATTCATGTATGCCATATGTCCCTCACAAACAATTATGATGAATCGCATCTTCTGTAGAACTGTAATACGTGGGGTCCTAGGGAAATAAGAGATTTCATTTCCTGAAGTTTGTAATGAACATGTGAGAGCTCTAAAGAGTGCCTTGTTGCTTCAGGCAGGTAACTTCAATGCCAGATGATAGAAGGTTGGAGAAAATCAGACTATTATCTGTAATATCTTTTCCTGCTGTGGAATATCATTTGGGCAAAGGAAAAATAAAAGAGGGATTATTTTAGACAAATAAAATTATTCTATATTTACCCTAAAACCTGAATAACACTTTGTTCTATTCCAAAACAAGTGTCCTCAAAATGGTAGTTTTTACAGCCTTCTGGATGGCATCAGTGCCTGCAATATGCACAGGTTTACTTTTGCTTTAATAAGGCATTTTAATTGATGAGAAATCTTGACGTTGCTGTTTTATTTAGTTGGTGGTGATCAGCATATATCCAATTCTTAAAGGTAATTGTGAGAAAATGTCAAGTGTTAATGCATTGCTTTTTCAAGATTAGCTGCTATAGGCAAACTGCTATAGGCAAACCTTTCATAAAAGTGATTCCCATTGATCTAACGTACATCAGCTCATTTGCCACTCCAAAGTGATACTACAGTCTTCCTCACACTTACTCATTCACAGCATTTTTCCCTTTAAAGTCCTGCCACAAACTGACATTTAACCATTCTCCTGAGTTGCAGACTATCACCTCTCGCATCATTGACTTTCATGTATGCCTTCTCTCGTATTCCTAAATTCACTGTGGTACCCCAGTGATCTCCAGGCAATGTTATTTGCAGTTTTCATTGGAAAGTACTTGAATTATCTGGGGTTCAATAGATTTTCCTACTCTTAGCAGCCTTACTAATTGCCAACTGTACATCTGTTACCTGACTTGCTTCGTTCCCATTTTGTTCCCATTATCTCCATTCCAATATAATGCTGTCTGTACCTGATTGGTAAGGGTACTGGTAGGGGTTGGAAAGTGCCTTATGATTATTATTATTTGGTGAATTCAGAGATTCCATGAATATCAACACTTAGGGAGAGACAGAAGATTTCAAGTGATAGAGGAAGGGTCAGGTAGATAAATAGTTGAAAACTGCAAATGTAAATGGAAAAGAATGATATCTGAGAGGCTATACTAGATGGGTTTAAGGAAGTTGGCTTAATAAGATGGAAAGTTGGTTGTGTTTGTGAGTGGTTGTAAGAAGCTTGGGTAGATACATTTTGTCCAACACTGAAAGTGGTATGCAGTCAGATGATTGTCAGTTCTGAGACTTTTCTGTGAATGAAAGTACTATACACATCAGCAACATGGAAAGCAGGCCTCAATGCCTGCATGGTTTCTAAGGTGAGAAAAATACCATGAGCCACATCTGTTAATTTATTTTAAGAGAGAATATTTTTGAACTGCAATTAGGAGAGCTCTTTATTAGGATGAAATCACTGTGATACTGTATTATTTTTTATTTTCTGTTCCTATAATCTAAAGTTAGTTTTTTATAGAGAGATGTATTGCTTAAAGATTTCAGTATCCAAAATAATTGAGAAACTATTGGTGCTGGCAATGTTTAGATGATGAGAATACTTAATTTACTGAGAGTTACACCTTATCAGGGAAGGTGAAATTGTGCTCCAATCAACTTCAAAAAGAAGCTGTTCTTAGAATGACAGCTATATGACACAAGTATGCCTATATAGTCATATCTTCAAATAATCTTGACCTGCCATTTTATCATTCAGTTGCAGGCAATATTTTAAAGGAAGTGGATTATTTCTTTCAGTGAGAGTTGTAACTTATTTAATAAGAAAGCTTCAAACCTATTTCAGAACATTTTTAGTCAATGGCATTATTTTGTTTGTTTTATTTTTCAAATCAAAACCGGGAAAGCAGAACATTTAGAAGCTGAAATGAAAATGCAGCAGCACTGAGAAAATAGTACAATGGTAGATGAGGACTCTAGAGCTGCCAGTAGTGACATTAAGCTGTATAAAACATATTTCTGTCTGATCAAATTTTAGTCATTTATCTAACACATCTGTACTTTCCTCAGAGGTTATATCTATGCCCTGGATAATGTTTGTGGGGATAAGTAATATCTTTTATCACACAAAAAAATAGAGTTGGAAAAAAAGCAATGATCTTTCAACCATACTGTCCTTTCTTCTGGTCTGAAACAGAACTGGCATCTTAATGATTTGGTTAGTTTGAGTTTACTTTGATGTTACTCAGGTAGTATCTGAGAAAAATGTTTATGGCACTGGTNTGAAATATTGCTGGAGTTTGTATGCAAAAAGAATTCTGTTTGTCTTCAACTATAAGTAATAATATCTATAGATAGACAATTAGAAATTAGAAATTTTAATTGGATGTAACATCTGTATTATTTTGAATAACACTGTATATTAATTTATATTTGGCCAGGGCTCCTGATATCCTATTCATTCAGCTCTCCTGCTGAAGACAGATGGCTTAACTAACGAGCAGAGCCAAAGGAACAGAGATATAAGCAAAAATATTATTTTTAATTATGTTTATCTGTATTTTTCATTAATCTAGTCTGTGAAAATAAGATGACTCCTATAGGCTTTTCATTTGCTGATTTAAAAAAAAAAAAAACTTTTTAATTATTCACAGAGAAGTTTAGGATAGGACTCCCATATTGCAAGTTATTCTATCAATCAGTCATGGAAGGTGTTTTCCCCTGGATATCCTGACTGACTGGAAAAATTTTAATATTAACCTCTTGGCTCTGGTCCAAGCAGAAAAGAGATACGAAGAGAGAAGCAAACTATCTGGCTTCATTTTAGGCTATTAAATATTGGGCTTTCTGCCCAATAGCTTCTTAATTTCAGGTGGACCAGTATACTTCATCTCTTCATCTCCACTAAAGGGTGAAAGGGAAAAAGGGAAAAGGCAGGTTGCCTTTGTTTGTTTGTTCACTCCAGCAGAACTATTTTTAGCCATGTTGGAGTTAAAAAATAAACAAAAAGTGGGTTGTGTTCCCCTTTCCTAATAAGAACATTGGCTAGCAAGTTGTCAAAGAGGAATCAGACTGTTCTGATTCCCCAGCTAACCCAGCCTGGCAAGCAATGAACTCTGAGATGTTCAGAGATGAATGTTAGCCTTTGTGGGGTTTATTTCTACCCTCTATTTTTTGCTTGTAGAGCAAAAATCACAAGCTACATGGTAGCACTGTCAGTCTTGCTTGGGGGCTCTCATGCAATTTTTTCCATTAAGTTTGTGAGGGAGAATAGTTTTGCATCCCAAAATCACAACCTTTGAGATGTGAGTTTGGGGCTTAAATAAATTCAAATTCTTTAAACATAACTTACTCAAAACTGCGAAGTTTCACTTTTTACCCAAACCATGCAGAACTGTGCGTTTTGCATGATTAGGATACAACAATAGGAAGAAAGAAAAGAAGAAAGTACATGAAACAACTAGTTATTAGATGGATACTATTAGAGACAGTTTTTCTTCTGTCTACTGACTATTACTGCATTTTTAACTGTATTTTAACATACTGCTAAAAAATTGCATTATTTCATCTAATGCTATGGATTTTTAACAAAAGGATAAAGCTAGTTCTATATTTCTGTTTTTGAGTGTTGTGTTCATTATAGAGTCAGAGGACTCGCATTGTGTCCATTCTGCTATGATCAAAGCTGTCATGTTGCCTATCTTTTTTTTTTTTTTTATGTCATTACCTCAAGGGTAGTAAAGACAGTAGTAGACAGTGTTGGCAACCATCAAAGAAATAATGAAACATTTCATTTAGATGCTGTAGAGCTGTTCAGAATATCCCGTCAAGACTAAGAATAGCACTGAGAATTTAAATGACAGTGTTGAATTTTTGTGTCACAAAGTCGTGTTCCCCCCCTCCCCCCGGCTTAGGAAGATTCAGTGATTATTTTGATTCTATAAGCGGCTGAAAAGTGATTACATGTGAATGCGGGAGAATGTTAATGGGACACAAGGAAGAATAAAGTCCTCAGGAACCAGAAAGGCAATGTTTCTCTGTTATTCTTTTGGGTCATTGAAGGTTACACCTGGAAAAGATAATCTCAGATAGGTGTTTCTAGGCTCACATATGAATAAGTAAGACATGAGATTATTTAAAACAGATCAACATGAAATTTGTTGGTTGAAAATGTTCCTTTTTGGATTAAGGAATGAAAACTGATTAAAAATATCATCTCTTTACAGAATCTGGAGTCCAGAGAGCAGGTAACCAGAGTAAAGAATACTAGCTGCCAAATATGAGTGCTTTTCCAATGTGAAAATTTCCTTAGGACCTGGCGATGCATTTTTGTTTGTCAGATAAAGATTTAGCTAACTAATATGACATCTTGATTTAACAATATTCCCATTCCTGTGGACAAGACAGCAGTATTACATTATGTACAGGACATCTGGGTGCAAACAGATTTTAAGATTTAAGAATTTGTCATTAGTTCAATACAGATATGTGAGACATTTGAAGAATCTTCATTTATCATCCAAAAAGGCTTCAACATGCATCCTGGAAATTCTCTGCAATGAGGCTGTAGTTAGAATAATTTCTGGAGTGCACCAACATAGTGTAAAGGACAGCAACCTCAAAAATCTGACTTTAAAATGTGGCAGAATAAGTTCATGTCATTTTAATATGTTTTACTCAGAACACTGTGGAACTCAGTGATCATATAACATAAAGTACATCCTCATTTATATCTTGACATATATAAGATATGCTGTGCAAAGCAGACTAATTTAGAATAAAGAAATATTCAGCAAGTTCAGTAATCAGGTATTTTCTTAGAAGTCTGACTGTTTTATTTATTTAATGTGATATGGTTATGATTTTTCCTTTAAATTAGGAAATAGATCTGTCCCAAATATGCCTGGAATAAAAATGCTAATTTCTGTCTCACTGTGAAGAAGAAGTGTTAACTTTTGCCACACAATTTCCTTGAAATTATGGAAATTGAGGTGCATTAAAAAGCACAACTTTATTTCAAGTCAGGCGCTCTATAGCCTCATGAACATTCATACTTCCAGCAGCAGGTGCATTTATGACAGAAAAGAATTTCAGAGAGACGTTTCTGTTGTTACTACTTTTGTGTTGGTCAACAAACAGGTAATTGTTTAGTGGTTATGTAGTTTAATAACAACTAAATGAGGTATAAGGTCATGTTCTGCAACCTTTAGAGTGAATACCTGACTCTGAAGGCTTTTATTTGTCCCTTGAAGATGATTAGCTTGTACTACCATACCAACGTGCCTAGTTTTAAAACAGCAAATTAAATTGTTGATTTTATTATGTATGTGTAAATAATCACTCACTGTACAATCAGACCAAGCAGGCAGCACGTCAGGCACCTTCTATGTTTCAAATAAAGATAGATGATACACATTCCTCATTTGTAGTTTCAAAAGCCTCTTTTTGAAGCAAATCTCACTTATAATGGTATGGAAAAGATTCAGATAAAAGTTTTATAATTTGCAGGTTTTAAAAGTCTGGAAAACATATCTTAAATTTACAGACATCTCCATTATGAATGTTCAAGCTGAAAGGAAATTTTCATCTCCCTTTAGTGTGCGCAGATAGAACTGTGATTCTCACTGAATATTTGTTGTGATCCTTTCACATTATTCAGAAGGATGTGGATGAGTGGCAAAATAATGGTCCAAAAGTAAAAGCTCAGAAGGCTTTAAACTGACCCCTTAATTTGAGTTAATGCCAAAGGAAGATTGAAGGTCTGCCCTCACAGGCACAGGAAATGCAATGCCCGTAATCTTGTACAGTATAGTGAAGCAAAATTATTGAACCTTATTTTAGCTCTGCTCTGACAGATGCACCAAAGCCTTAGGCTTAGGAGCTGCATGTGCTTTTCAGCTCATGAGCAACATTCAACTCAGCCTTTTAAAAAAAATCCGGCAGGCCCACACGTGGAGCTCGCCTTGCTGCAGGGCTGGCGGATGTTGAGGACATTGAGAAATGCAAACTTTCTTGTGCACCTGGGGCAGGAAGCACAGTGTGCGCTCGCCATCAGTGATTCTCCTTCCTCATTTGTGGAAGGGCAACAGGAATTGCATGCAGTGGAAGAGTGAAAGTGGTGGTTAGAGAAAAATGTCTATTTTGTTGGTGAAGACTGACAGTCTTGTGCCATGCCCTGCTGCTGACCATCACATTCTAGAGCAACTCTTCTCTTCTAGAGAAGAAAAGAAAGATTTCATCTTTTCATTTCTTTCAGCTTTATTTTTCAGTGATGCTGAAGTGATTTGGGTACCCTGTTTAGTTGAAATAAAAAGTGCATGTCCAAATCTAGATGGATTTGAAAACTTCCAGCTGGAGCGAATTGAGTGGTTTGAAAAGAAGCAGACTGATAAAGCAGCCTTGGCCATAATGCTGAAAAATGACTCAGTGTTGTAATTCAACTTACAGTCTCCATTATATTTAACAGTATTTATTCATTACTTATCCTTTTTTTTTCCCTTTTCCCTCCTCTTGTCCTTGGGGACAGATTTGTTTCAGATCTATTGCAGAGAACATTTCTTCCAAGGACATTCTGGAGGAGTTGTTTGTACAAGGCTGATCAGAAATTGCAAAACTGAATAAAGAAAAAATTATGTACTGAAATATAGAAAATAATAATGGCAAACTTTTCACAAAGAACAAACCAAACAGCAAATAAGTCATGTAATCATTTACCCAGGGAATCATTTCTTTAATGCATTGGGTGCTTTTAAACACTGGCAACTTTTCATGAGCACAGAAAGTCAGGAGCTGTGTCCTTCACCACAAGTAGCAAGGATGCTATTATTTATATTTTAGATATATAATTCATATGACTCTATGGTATGTCCACAGTGCAAAATGCTGGGCACTATGGAGACTGCTAACTTAGTTGCAAATGAGCTGGCGTTACTATCAGAAGTGATAGAGCTTGAGATGCATTTGTTCTAATCTTTGAGATTTTCTGCCATGCAGATGTGCTTTTTGAATCAAGGAGCAAAATGTTCTATCTCTTCACTTTGAGTTTATTTTATAAGGCAGAGGAAAACTTTACAAATATGCTATGAACCATGTTCATGCCATTCGTTATTAAATTTCTAGCACACACCTCCAACAGACAACTTCCTGTTTCCAAAAAGTAAACCAATGCTAAACTATATTACATAAATATTGCATTGCATTCTGTATGCCAATGAAAACCATAAAGAATAGAAATGTATTGACACAATCTGGGTCTTCTCATTCACTAGTCCAGTTTTCATTTTATACGATTATGATAATTTTGAAAGCATCTGAGTAATTGCTTCACAAAAACATTAAATGACCTATCTAATAAATCATCTGCTTTCTTGTAGGCTGCACATTTTTGTTAGACTCCACCATGTAGGAGACTATAAATTTCATATGGGTTAATTTGATTGAATTAGTTGCCTTGATGTAAATACTTGTGTCTGTTCTGAATGTTAGACCAGAGCATCAGCCAGTATGAAAGAGTATTTTTCTCTTCTATCCAAAGGAAGTATTTGATTTCTACTATCTGTGGAAAATGAACTTTGTCTTCATAAGAAATACCTATATGGAAATCTAAAAAACAGATTCAAACTATTGTTAAAAGCTGCAGTATGAAATCATAATTTGTACTCTGAAGTTTGTGTCTTGACATAATCATGCAGTTTGTGACTTTATTCTTTTTGTAATCCACCCAAGATTAGGAAAGAAAGGCACTTTATGACTCCTATTAGCCCAGCTGTCAGCCCTGTAAAATCTGTTTTCTTCACTTCCTTTTGTTTTTTATGATTTCCTGAGTCGTCTTGTTTTTCATTTTATATGGTGTTCATGCAAACCATCAGAATAATTCAGATACAGATTTAAAGCAGAAATAGAAACTTTTTGAAGGTAATATTTTCTTTTTTTGACAAGGGAAGATAACTTACAAGAATTTCCCTAGGTATCTCAAAAATCAGATTATTTAAAAAACATGGCTCAGAACCTGACTTACTGTAGGCGTTTACATATTCATTGCCATGATATCTATCAGAACTTTCTATGCATTATGCTTAACTGTAGTATGAAGTACTGAGTACAGCATGGGACCTTCAGTGTATTGGATCATTGTCCTTGCCCAGATTATCTTTACAATGTGCATAAAATGAATCAAACAAATCAGGGATATGTTGCATTTAGTCTACGTGCTACGCACAGTGAATTGAAAAGTACAGTCTATTCCACAGCTTCAGCCTAGCAAGCTGCACACAACCTTCTCATCCTGGGCGTTCTGGAGTGTGCTTTGTGGTTCTGATTTTGCAACATAGTCAACACTTAATGGGTTGTGTCAAGCTTTTTTCCAGGATCCTTAATCTGAAAACAAGACATTTCTCAGTTCTTAAATGTATTTCCTCTCCACTGTAACAATGCCCTATCTTGTTCTTGTCAGGATATATTGGCAGCTTTGTCCTGGCCTTCTCCGATTGGGGCAAGGACTGGTTCTAAGAAAAGGATGAAGTTTTATGAAGTTATTCTCTCAAATAGAAATGTAGACCTTTGATAAGTCTGTTTTGAAAATATGATGTGATGTTTATCCTGTTATATTGTTTTCCTTCATTAGCTAAACTTTGAACATCTTTTTTTTTTTTTTTTTTTTTTTTTTTTTTTTNGGCCTTGGCGGTATTGCATGATTATGAAAGGCTGAAATAACGTTGCCAGGGAACAATGCTATAAGGAAATAAGAGCCTTGTTAGCCTTGTTAGCCTTGTTAGCAGTAAGCAGGAAACGTGCTGACCAGAAAGCCATAAAGAAGGAACAACAATGAATACCAGAGAAGGAAAGCAAGCACAGGTGTGCGATAAGAGGCACACAAGGCAAGAGCCAATCATAAGTTGAAAGCATCCGCGTGCTCGCCGCATGAATGAACTCGTTAACCAGTCATTAATTGTATGGACAGAGAATGCACTCGTGCCGCTTCGCGTCTACTGTATAACTGCCTTCTGATATTAAAGTGAATAGCATCTGCTTCACATTGAAGTGTCGTGCTTTCCGTCTCGCGGTGGTTGTCCTCGGCAATAAAGAAGTACAGTTTATAAATTAATTTTAAAAAAGTAACTTCTGCAGTAAATGGATATCTCTTCCTTGGCCTTGCAATTGCTTTGGTCCCAGTCACGAGCTAATATTCTTAAGTGTTACGTCTGTCCTAGAGAACTTTTCACCTAAGAATTTCTTTTGACTTTGCACTTCCTCATCTTGAAGGAAAATTACCAGCTCTTTGGCACTAGTTCCAGGTGCTAAAATATATCAGCATCTGTCCCAGTGACAGTTTCTGAAATTTCTCCATGATTATCTACATTCTTTCTCATACATTATCTGCAATTCCACTATTCAGATTTTCATATCATTTTACAGTATTGAAATGATGTTCTACCAAATGGCAGGGCTGACAATGATTTAAACCTAATAGCAATAGTATATTAGAATCATAGAATCATAGAATGCCTAAGGTTGGAAGGGACCTCTAGAGGTCATCTAGTCCAACCCCCCTGCACACGCAGGGCCACCTAGAGCATGTGGCACAGGACTGCATCCAAGCGGGTCTTGAAGATCTCCAGAGAAGGAGACTCCACAACCTCTCTGGGCAGCCTGTTCCAGTGCTCTGTCACCCTCACCGTCAAGAAGTTCTTCCTTAAGTTCCCGTGGAACTTTTTATGCTTCAATTTGT
Organism: Crypturellus undulatus; assembly: GCA_013389825.1. Classification (NCBI taxonomy): domain Eukaryota; kingdom Metazoa; phylum Chordata; class Aves; order Tinamiformes; family Tinamidae; genus Crypturellus; species Crypturellus undulatus. The sequence continues at coordinate 19,551 of VWPW01028662.1, forward strand.
GGCCATTTCCTCTGGTTCTGTCAGTGACCACCAGTGAAAAGAGGCCAGCCCCATCCTCCTCATTGCCTCCCTTGAGGCACTTATAGACACAGATCAGGTCCCCTCTCAGCCTTCTCTTCTCCAGGCTGAACAAGCCCAGCTCCCTCAGCCTCTCCTCATAGGGCAGATGTTCCAGGCCCCTGATCATCCTCGTGGCCCTGCGCTGGACTCTCTCCAGCAGCTCCACATCCCTCTTGTACTGGGGGGCCCAGAACTGGACACAGTACTCCAGATGTGGCCTCACCAGCGCTGAGTAGAGGGGTAAGATCACCTCCCTTGAGGCCTTGTTGAATTTCATGAGTTTTTTCAGCGTCCAGTTGTCTAGTCTGTCCAGGTC
>VWPW01028663.1:0-70083 GCA_013389825.1 Crypturellus undulatus
TCATCATCATCATCATCGTCACCTTCAGCCCAGGCCACGGCCCTGCCAGGCTCTCCTGGTCAGCTGGGCCACTTTGCCACCAGTACAAGGGTGGCAGCAGCACTGATGGGGCCCAGGAGTTGGAATTGAACACCCCGAGAGCCACGTTCCAAAAAATGTTCGGTCACGCAACCTGCTCACCTAAGTGCATGCGAGTCTTTGCAAAATAAATCAAGAAAGGCATTAGAAAGAGACTCTCTCCCTTCCACGCTTCCAAAGCCACGAAGGGCAAGAAGTGCAACTTTTCCAAGAGCTAAAGTTGTCGTTTTTCGTTTCAGAGCATTTGTCCCTCAGGCTGCAGCCACGATGCACCTGCCAGCTGAGATCGGTACGTCCCGGAGCCCTCGGCACGGCCCTTTGCTCTTGCCCAGAGGAGCTGGTCTATGCCCTGATCGCTCAGACAGATCCTGGCTGTGGCAGGGAATGGGTTTTGTAGGAACCAGGAGCAGATTATTTTACGTAATGGATAGTAGGTGCTGTCTGTGGCACGAGAATGAAAGTCTGGGTAAGCTCAATAGCAGCCAGAAAGATTTGGGTTGCAGTTTTTGCTAAATCCGGGTTGTCTGGTGCCAGAAAACTCCTATCCTCAGATTTGCATCACCAAAGGCCTTTGGAATTGCAGCCAGGCAGGAAACACCTGATTAATTTCAAGCACTTTTGCCGTTTATTCTCAGGAAAAAAAAAATAAAAAAAAGAGAGAGAGAGAGAGAGAGAAAAGGACCTTCCAAAGTTTTGCGAGCCAGATACTCTGGAATAGCCTCATAAATAAACATGAGTTCAGAGTTCAGAATACCGCTCTGCATCCTGAATCTGACTTCCACTAGCCTCCATGAGCCTATGGACTGTTGTGGAGGGCATCTCTATATAAAATAACCACTTGGTTTTGAGGGGGAAAAATTAATTTGTAGCAAAAAGGACAAAACTGCTGTCCTGGCCCAGATTTAATACTTACTTGCTCGCACCTCTGCTTAGTCAGAGGGAGCGTTAGGAGGAGGTAAAGCACCTTGCTCTGTGTTGCAGTAGTTTTGGTGGCAAAATTTAGCTCATTTCTCTGTGCAAGCCTTGAGCTAAATGTTGCATGTTAAGTTTTTCCCTGAAGTCTCTGATTTCTGCTCGCTCCCGAAGGCGGCGGAGCTGTTTGCTCCGATGGCACCAGAGGGCAGCAGATGCTCTCAGGATGAGCGCGTTTCCCTCCCGAAGCATCGGCTGCACAAAACGAGCCCTGGAACTCGGGTGGGCTCTAAAACGCTGAGTGCTGCTCTGTGGATTTCCAGAGAGGAGATCAGGATAGGGATCAGAATGGAAATTAAGTAAAAAAATCAGTTTTGTTGTTTGCACTGTTTCATAGGTGAATTGTTAATCACCACCTACATGCTATGAATTGTTATTACTATGTGTCTGGATTTAAATGTTTCTAAATGCCTCTGCTTAGCTCTTCCTGCCTCTTTTTCTGTTCTTTTCATTGCCAACAGCATTTTCCTGTTCTTCAGCCTCAGCACATGAGGCACTTTTTTACTATTGATTCATATTTTATGGGCTTCTTTCCCCCCAGGAGATTATACTGACTTCTATTCTTCACGGCAACATGCCACGAATGTCGGGATCATGTTCAGAGGGAAGGAGAATGCCTTGATGCCTAATTGGTGGGTAGTTCAGGTATTCCTGTGGTGCAACATTATTCTGTATGCATGGCTGTAGGCATATACAATTTTTGTAAAGATCTAATGCACAGACTTTCAGCACCATAATAACTTTAGTTGACAGCGGAAGGGAATTTGTGCTGTCAGAGCTGAAAATCACTTTTCCTCAGCCCTAGTTAAGTTTGCACTGCATTAGCGCATCTGCACAAAGGCAGATTTACCTAAGAACTCCATTTTTGCTGAATGATAGGAAAATAATGCTAAAGCTCCAGGAATGAGTTGGGACAGTGGCTTTTGGAGTGCGCCTGTGTGTGTCCGGGTGTCCCGGAGCAGGCGCGGTGCAAACGGCCGTGCCTGTCTGCAGAGTGCTCCCCTCGCGCGGCTCTGGGACGGCTGCACCGGGAACCTGCCCTCCTCGTGTCTCTTTAACAGGCTGCACCTGCCCGTCGGCTATCACGGCCGCGCGTCGTCCGTGGTGGTGTCGGGGACGCCGATCAGAAGACCCGTGGGGCAGATAAATCCCAGCAATGGTAAGTCCACAGCATGATTTTAATGTGCTTTTTTCACATAGAAAAGAGTGGATGGGAAGGGGCTGGAATGCCTTGTCTGAGGCTCAGACTCTTGGGTTAGGACTGAGAGCAAGAGAAAGCCCAGAGCCGAGTCAATTTTGTGTTCATGTGACAGGCAGCATGAACCACTTTGTGTCCTCTAGCTATGCTATTTTATTTCCCTACCTGGCATCCTGTCATACTCTTTTTTTTACCCACAGATAAACCTCCAGTGTTTAGTGCTTGTAAACGCCTGGATATGGAGTTAGAAATGGTAAGATGGTTTTATCCCTTCAGTAGAAAAGCATGTAGGGGAAACCAACACAAAGAAGGGCTTTCTACAATTTCCACTACATTCTAACACAGAAAAAAAGAAAGGTTGCCATTCAATTCAAAGACTGCATCAAACAGCAGACAAATTATTATTTAATTATACAGGAAATACATGTACTTACTGTAGGCTCCTTCTGAAATGAAGGTGTCATAAGGTTCAGCATTTTTCCTATAATTTCCTTTTGATAGATTTTTTCTTTTAGTAGGCAATAGGATTTCAATGGTGGAAACTTTCCATTCGGGTGAGTGTTCATACAGCACTTTGCATTTCCAGTTTTCAAGCTGGAAATGACCAAATCCAAGCACTGGTGCAGCAATCTGGAACCACGAGCATATATTCTTTTCATCAGACACCACAGTCTGGTATCTAGTGGGCAGTTACCCTTGCCCTGCAGCCAGAATCTTTTACTGGACATCAGGGATTGTGGAAGTGCAAGTTGTCTGGGCACTGAATCTAGACCAGAGGAAGCTGTGAATTCTCAGGGGTTCAAGTCAAACACATCACCCTTCTGGCTAGAAAGAAAAACACTGTGTTGTAATGAAGTGTACTCAGAAGGTGCAGCTTCTTGTGGCTTAGTCCAGGAGGAGAGTTTTATATGAATGTTGGTTGTGACTATATGAGTTAATTGCCATCTCCCACCTACAAAAAAAACATGAAAGAGGCATAATATCAAAGGAAATAGTAATAAAAATTGAGATGAAAACTTTAAACACAGTATCATTTGTAGGTCGATGGTAAAAAGTGGGAGTTCTTGTGTTTGTAGCCCTCTGTGCAGTAAAGCCTTTATGATTCTTCAGGTGATTTTGACCTCTAGGATTTACTTTATTGACATTTCACTTTTCAATTCCAGGCATTCTTTGTTGGCCCTGGCAACAAGCACGGGGAGCCAATTCCTATCAGCAGAGCCCACGAGCACATCTTTGGGATGGTCCTTATGAACGACTGGAGTGGTAATGGGCACTGCTGGCGTTTGCCTGCCATGGACTACACTGCTGTAGCAAACCTTAGATGTGGATAAATTATATGTTGCAATTGAAAGGGATCAAAATGGAAGGGGTTCTGTGTTTCTTGGGCACTGTTTAGATACATCATAGATAACCAGTAGAACCACAAATTGCTGTCTAATGAAGACTTAAGTTATGTACGAAAGAGCTAATGTTCTTCCTTCTGGACAGGAGTTGATCATCCATGAGACTGGTGTTTTCACCAGATGATTGATTTCACTGTCCAGATCAGGGAGAAGATTTGGTGATCACAAATCAGTTTCTGCATACATAAGCACTAGTAGTTAGTAGGAATTGGTCTTACAATTAGTATTTACCCTGCTGAGTGGATGTAAAAATGTTAAGTACACTGAGGAGAAAAAAACTCCTTGTATAAGGATGACCTGACTTGTTTTAATTATGCCTGGATTTTCTTTCTAATCTAGTGGTTCTGAAAAAAAATGAGCATTTGAAAAAGATGAATTTAGATCAGGATTTGGGCGTGATGGTTTGGAAAAGGTTGGGGATAATGTTTCACACAAAATCACAGAATGGTTGACGTTGGAAGGGACCTTTGGAGATCACCTACTCCACCCTCCCTGCTCCAGCAGGGATTTCCAAGTCCACAGAGCTGGTTCTGGAGCTGGATGCAGTCCTGTGTTACTCTTATACTGGCGTTAAGGCTGTGCAGCTCTTAGGATACATTTAACAGAGTTGCTTTGCGTTTTCTTTCTAGCCCGTGACATTCAGAAATGGGAGTATGTTCCACTGGGTCCATTCCTGAGCAAGAGCTTTGGCACAACCATCTCTCCTTGGGTTGTTACAATGGAAGCTCTCATGCCATTCGTGTTGCCAAATCCTGTCCAGGTAAGTGAGAGAAAGGGGTGAGACAAGGGGGAAAAAAAAAGGGATTAGCTTTTGTGTAATGATGGAAAGGGCTTTTGGAGCTCAAATGTAAAAAAGGGAATTTGATTGCATGGATGTTCATAATTAAAAAAAAAAAAGAAAAAAGTGAGTATAAGAGGAAAAAAAACAATAATCTGGACAGCAATAATGATAAAGTAAATGGAGCATGTAGTACAGCATGTTATAAGCAAAGTTGCTGGCAAGGCTTGAGGAATTTTTCCTTTCTGTTTGTTTAGTCTGTGATGTCTTTTCTGTGCTTTAGGATCCCAAGCCATTGCCCTACCTCCGAGATGAAGAGCCCTACACGTTTGACATCAAGCTCCTTGTTGCCCTTAAAGGTATGGCAATGCTGGATGCGCTCCAGAACTGAAATCCCAGTTAAGGAAGGTAGGATCCACTCTATATTTCAGATTTGCTCTTGGCTGCACACTTCTGCTCACACACCTTAGCCCACATTGCCTCTGTCAGAGAAGGAGGCAAAGCTCTTAATGTATCAGCTCTGGGGTGTCACGTTAGCCCAGCACAGGCACCAGCTAAAGCGCCTGCTGAGCAACAGGTCCAGTTGCTGCTGAGCAGAGAATAGAAAATGTAGTAGGAAATTAGCCCTGTGTCACCCACGCATTTGTTTTCTGCGTAATGCTGACCTTCATGCGGGTATGGAAAATGCTGTTTCATGTCTCCTACTAAGGATTATGATGCTAAAAGAAGTCTCCATCCATCTAAAAAATGAAAAGACTTCAACATCTTTCATAAACAAAAATTCTTTCCCTGTTTCTTATTTTTCATTTTCCATAGGAGAAGGAATGAGCACGCCAACTACTATATGCACATCTAATTTCAAGGTAAGACTTCTGCATCCCTTATAGGTTTGAAGTGTTGTTTGTTCCCTCAGTCCCGACCTTAGGCAGTTTCAAACCCTGGCTTTTGTATTAGCTGAAGATGAAGGCAGGCGAGGGGGAGAGAGAAGAGGGGAAAAGGTCGATGTTTCTTTCTCTTGCTGTTTTGGGAACTACCTGAATGCTGGAACAAGCGGGCAGCTCTCCCCGGCACTCTCCTTAGCATGCTCGAAGCGTCATCAGCTCTGTACTCGTTTGGCAGGAAGGAGTGAGAACAGAGGCCTGCGAGAGCAAAGGGAATTGCCTCATGCTGTGCCAAGGTGGAAGCTTGCAGTGGCAGCTGGTCATTTACATGCAGACGCGCTGCGGTGGCACCGCTGCTGGCGCTGTGCCTGTCCCCAGCCCCGTGGGGACACAGCGCTGGTGCTGCCTTTACCCACTGATGGAAGGTGTCGTCAGCCAGGAGGGGCTTGCACCAACTGCAGGACTTCCCTGGGTGTTACGAATTTGCATATACACCAGTCACCTTAAAGGGTAAATCAGTAGTCTGTTATTACTGATTTTCTGGTGTTTTCTATAAATCCACTAAAATAATGGACGTTAGCATGAATCCTGGTTTAGTGGTGCTGGCATTAAACTTGAAGGAGGAGAAAAGTGACACCCAGTGTAAACAAGAGAAATTTTAAGGTATTAAATAGTATTTTAAAGCATATGTTTTAAAGGCATGTTAGTTTCCAGTCACCGTTTAGAAAACCGGAACTATTAATAATTCTGCACTAAATAACTCTGTGAATGCTCTTTAGAAAACACTTTTTTTTAGGGACAGCCTTGCCAGCTTTGTCCAGAGCATGCAATGCATTCTGCATAGGCCGATGGCATGCAGGAGACATGTTTGTCTTTCATTGCTTTAGCCTCCTCTTCCTCCTCCTCCAGCACATGTACTGGACCATGAAGCAGCAGCTAGCTCACCATTCAGTCAACGGATGCAACCTCCGACCTGGCGATCTCCTGGCATCGGGAACAATCAGTGGGCCTGTAAGTGCTCAAGTGAAATAAATCCACAGATACCATTCACCAATCCAAAACGTACCAGGCAGGGCTCCGGATTGGATCATATTTGGCTTAAGCAGTCATGGAAATGCCTGAAGGTCTTTCCTAAGCTTGTGGGGCTAAAGCTTATCCAAGAGCTCACAGAGAGTTCTATTTTTCTTTTTTTTAATGTTCCCTGTGTTTCTTTTGATAAGAGCTATTTCTAATATTATATATGCAAATTAATTTATGGATACAAGCATCCACTGCACAGCCTATTTTCACTCTGAAATCCAGTTATTTCCATTTCTGAGAAGAATATAAAAGATACATGGGCATAAACTTCAGAATAACAACTAAGTATACTTTTGGATATATTAAATTTTCTAGTTTCTCTAGTAACCACATACCATATGCCACATCTTCACAAGCTATGGTTGCCTCGTACTGCCCTACATGCAGTAGTTAAAACAGGTAGCGATATGAGTAAGGTACTGGCACATACCAAAGCACCAAGTATAAACACTCTTCATGCATTTCAGGTAGCTTTGGGAAAGCTGTTTCCAAACACGGATACCTACACTTCTGTTTTGAGCGTTTCTTTGCTTTTTACTTCATCTACTGACCTTAAAGATATACAAATGTTTAGCAACTTTGTTCTTCTGAAAAAGAAAAAAAAAAAAGGGTAAATGAAATTCTGAAATGTGACTATAAAAACACTGTATTTGCCAAAGAAGTGCCCTAGATTTGTTTTCCTTCTTTCTTAGCAGGACTGATTTTTTTTCAAGAGTTTAGTGCTAGATTAAACATACCAGATAACTGCTGGAAGCTGTGACTGCTTACAGTGAGCAAAGAATTAAACTACAATGGCAGGAAAATAAGCCAATGTATCAATGAATTAAATCAACAGCGAGGAACTCTTCTGTGCAGTTAACATACCTGCATGTCTGCTTCCAGCAGCTAGCAGTTTAGCAGTAGGACAGATGTATCAAATGGCTGCTTGTCTATTTGTGTATTACCTTTTGGTATAGGAGCCCGAGAGCTTTGGCTCCCTGCTGGAGCTGTCTTGGAATGGAACAAAAGAAATTAATCTTGGCAATGGACAGTCCCGTAAATTCCTGCAGGATGGAGATGAAGTTATATTAACAGGTAAGGAGGGAATCAGTTTTTTTTTTTTTTTTCATTATACCTAGGAAATAAATTCATAGACTCTTCTCACTTGTGAAGGTGCCTGGTGAGCAGACACACTGTTCTGCACAAACCCACCACGCAATCACATCTGTCTCCATCCCACCTACTGGGAGGCAGAAGCAAACTGATATAAAATTCCATGCTGTAAATTCTTTTTAGGTTTGTTTATTGGTTTTGGTAAGTAGTTAATGATCTTACTATGCTTGGGCATTAGTGTTGAGGGGATGACTGGTGCAGGGTGGCTTTGAGGGTGACAGCATCTTGAGAATGGAAGCAGTTGCTTCTTTTGCTACCACTACTGTTCAAGTTTATGTGTGGAGCAGAGCCTGGCAAGTTGTGAAGAAAGTTATTTTGCAAGCAATATATCATTTGCAGCATATACATATTCATTGAAATGCCTTGCAAATTAAATATGTGAGAAACAGCATGAAGCTTGTTCGAACAGTTTACCAGCTCTCCTTTGAAAAGGGCTGTGCTTGAGAGCTGCTTTGTGCTGGGCTGTGATTTTACTTTTCACCTTGAGAAGTTAAGGCATTTATAAATTAAAATCTAACATAGTACTTCAGACTAAATTCCATGTTTTTTTTTTTTTTAATTCAGAGTCCAATGCAAAACAAACCTATCTTCCTTCCTCCCATCCTGTCAACCACTTCATGGCTTTGAGGTGCCGTACATCTGGCAAGCTCAGCCATGTGAAACATTTGACTGCAGACACATTGCTATGACATCTATTGAATTTTTAGACAATATCTTGTAGGATTTTGTGCATCACCAGATCCCACTTGCATAACTACTGAATACCATGCCCTGTTGCAAGTAACCCCTTTGTTCAAGCTACATTGCTGATGGGATCTCACTGGAAATGTGCAAAGATTGAAAATCTGCAAAGATCTGGACTGAAAGTCTGCAAAGGGAGCAAGTGGTCTCACTGAAGGGGAAACTCCTTCTGAACAGAGAGTTTTCAGAAGACCAGGTAAATGCTGGCACTCCCACACTGTCCTGCCCCTGGGCCAGAGCCCCACTGTGGCTCAGGCTGGTGGTAGTGGCAGACACATGAAACTGGCCTGCAAGAGGCTTGGGGTGAGTGATGGTCAGAGGTAGAATGTGTTTGAGTGCTGCTAGAAACTCATCAAAATGCACCAAGGACAACTTCTTGCTGGAAAGTTCTCCTGAAGCTGTTCTCAGAGTGTTTGAGTGGCCATTATGAGTTATTCTTGCAAACCACAATTTTACCAGAACACATTGAAATTCCTCATTTATTTTTAAGAAACATTTTTTTAAAAATTTAGAATTTTTCTTGGAGGAGGTTTAAAAAAAAAAGTACAGATATGTTTATATTTCCTAGTGAAGGCTCTCTAAGCTTTACTTGAAATAAGAACTTTCAGACCTGAATATCTTTCATTTTTAAAGATGGCATAAGGGTCTTGTGGTTAACCTGGATGAAGGCACCTTTACCCCATGGGGCAGTCCTATGTTCACCAGTTTGCTATGTTGATTAAAGAAGGAAGATTCCCCGTTGGCAGCGCTCGGGGCATCGAGCCAGCCGTGGGAGCCGGGTCTGGGTGCGCACGAACAGAAGTGAGCGCTGCTGGAGCTGCCACTGGGACATGTCGGGATGTTTCCCTGCCCAGTGACTTAAGGCAGACCCAGGGCCTTAAGGCACCTGGAGGCAGCACTGCTGCTGTTGCACCTCTCTAGAGGCCTAGATCTTGCCAAGTGCCAACTCATCATTTCTAGTCTCTCGTTTCAGCTGCAGATTTTTGCTCTCCCCTCCCACCTCCTGGGAGCTATCTCCAAGCCCTAAGGCTCAAAGGGAGGGAAATCCCTGACTGCCCAGCATGTCTTGTGCAGAAAGAATTGCCATCCTGGGCTGGCGGGGGCCCTGCTGAGTTGGCTCCGGAGACCTCCCCACAGCTCGATGGTGCTCAGTGCTGGCTGGCGCTGCCGGCAGCACAGAGCTCACTTTGTTAAACAGGCTGCTCCTCCAGACAGCTCTAAATTGCAGCTGACAGCGGGGTAACTAAACTGGGCTGAAATAATAAGCCAGCGTTCAAAGGAAACCTGGCAGCGAAGCCTAATGAGGCTAATGGAAACTGAGCTAAACCTTGAAGCAAGTGTCTTACTCGAGCGTTGTTCGCTAATGAGCATCACCCTGTGGATGTGGGGAGGTGCTCTGGGCCGGCTGCTGCGTACGGAGCTACAGATGCTGCTGGCCTTGGAAAAATCTCTTTAAACCTCTTTTCAGCCTGACTGTGACAGCTGCGCTGCTGGATGAAGCCGGCAGCAGCTGCCTTAGTGCTGCAATGGCTTTGCTGGGTCTTTGCAGAGCAGCCTGAGCCCACCCTCTCCTGCGCTGGAGGCTGGGGGATCTGCTGGTCCTGGGAGAGGCTGGGGACTAGCAGTTAAGCTCTGCTCTGCTCGGATCCCTCTTGGCTTCTCCGAGGCCACTGGCTTTTATCAAATGCAGGGAAGATGATGTATTCTGTTCTTTTAGAAAAATCCATCACTAACTCTGAAGTCATTCCTTAAAATACAGCATAGGCTACCTGTGCCCTTCCTTTGATCGGGTGTTGCCAGTGCATGGCTACCACGGGTCTCCTTAACTCTGTCTTCCCAGGACAGTCTTCCCAGATGGGCCCGAAGTCCCGGCTGTGACCCCTCCTTCCCAGTGGATGCTGCTTGTGGAGCAGCTCTGCTAGCCCCGGCAGTGAGGGGGACTGCAGCATCCCTGGGGCACAGCGTCAGCTCTGCCATCACACATGGGCATGGGGAGGTTGAGTTGTCCCATAGTTAAAGATGTTGTCACAGATCAGTAGCTTCAGCAGCAGTCAGCAGACTCTCAATGTCTATTTATATAATGGAGGATAAATGGATATTTTCAGTGCTGCATTTCTCAAGCAACTACACTGCTTAAATTTAGCGAGCTAACCAGATTCTGCTAGGGCTGATCCCTACGATCATCTTTCTGGCTTATGAGTACCCCAAAGTCAACATCCCAAGAGCAGTTCTAACACTGCAGAAAAGGAATCCAGATTTACTTTATTAACTGCAAGGCTTGACCAGACAGCAATTCTGCTTGTCAGCTAGATGGATGATGCTGCAGGTTCAGTTTCAATGCAGAAATATTGCATATGTTGCTAACCCTTTGATCGTGTTCCCAAAACTTGCATATTGCTGCGCTTTGCGCTTTTTGTGGTGTGTGGTTTTTGTTTGTTTGTTTTTAATAATACTGGGCCACTTGAACTCTTCTCTTTTTCCCCTGTTGCATTCCTAGGAGGTTGCAACTGTCAGTCAAAAAAATATTAGTACTATCACACTGACGTGCTGACATGCGATCTTAAGATATGACATCTCCATCAGCAACCGACTCAGTTCCCAACCCTGCTCCGAGAACTTCCCGGCCCTAAAGCAAATTCAGGTCCAGTCTCTACCTTGCCCTGCTTCTGCTTGCTCCAGAAGGGTTGGAGAAGAGCACCAAGCTCCCCAGTGCTCAGAAGCTGGAGCCCACTCTTCATGGATGAGGGTGCTTTTAAAATAGCTTGTGCTTGCATTGAAAAAACAGTGTAAATATCCTGTCAGGGCCCTGTTCTTTATCACCTGTGTTGTCAGGCCATCTTTATAAGCACAAACTGAACATGCACGTAAATCTAGCAGCCTAGGCCCTGAGATATAGCTGGGAGCCAGCAGAGAAGTCCCGGAGAAGAGATCTCATTTCCTTCTATTCAGTTTTATCATGGAGCTGCTCTTGCATCACGGTCTGTCTCTGCTTCCTCATCCCAGGTTACTGCCAGGGCAGCGGCTACCGTGTGGGATTTGGCCAGTGCTCGGGAAAGATTCTTCCAGCTCCATCATTTCCATGATGCCAGGGATAAGGTGACCGTGGAGGTGGAGACGTAGGATCACTCTTCCTGTCTCTTTATCCGGAGAAGCCCTGCAGCTTTGCTTAAAGTTACTGTTTTTATATGACTGATAGAAATACTATTTTTAATTATCAATAAATATCTTACAGATCAATGCAGCTCTCTGGCCTGACACTAGCATTCCAATGGTGCAGCACTGAAAACCAGTTCTTAATTTTCTCAGAATAAGATGATTGGGAAGTACGCTTTTTTAATTTCTTGACTGTATTAATAATTTTATCATAAGAGTAAAGTTTTCAGTTAAACTTTAAACTTTCGGAGTATGAGGTTGATGGTAACAGCTGGCATTGAATGCTTATATGGGTATAGTCTTTAAATGTATTTCATATGCTGGAGGTGAAAACTCCGAAGATGAAAGTTTCCTATGAACAAAACAGTCTGGGGAAGGAAGAGTTACAAGAGCATGTCCTAATTTATAATAAAACACTTCTTGAATGGAAAACACTGCAAAAATTACATACTAAATAAACACTGATTATTAAAAGAGTGAAAGCAAAAACCAAAAATCCAAATGAAATTGTATCGTTTAAAAATAAAACCAGAAAGCAGCAAGAAGCTCTTGTAGATAAAATAAAGCACTTGCCTTGCAGCAGCGTGCCGAGATGCCGTGTGTGAGGAAGGCCACACGCAGCCTGTAGCCACCTGCGCTGATTTTTCTCGGCTTTTCTCTGCTTTTCCACGTTGCGAAGGGCAGTGCCACATCCCCCGGCTCCCCAGGCCGCTTTAGTTGTGTGAGAGTTTTTGTGAGGCGGCCAGTTCCCTCAGCGGCCCCTGGGCGCGCAGCCTGCTGCTCCGTCCCCGCTGGGAGCAAGTGGCCGCACTGGGGGCTGCTTTTTGTCCCCAGAGCTGCAGGCTACTTCCCACGGGGCCTTTTGCTTTCCCAGCTGAGCAGCAGCTGGCGGCAGGATCCTTTCAAGGAAGGTGAGGGCGGCTGGCCCTTCTCTGGGGAGGCGGGAGGTCGCTCCCCACGCTGTGGCGAGAGGGTCAGGGCCCATCCACCCCGTCCTGCCAGGCTCAGTTTGGCGTCGCCCTGCGCAGAGGAGCAGGGAGCACCCGGCCCTCGGCAGGAATGTGACCCCTTGTCAGCGCGAGAGGCAGGAATGAATCCGGAACAAAGATTAATGAACAAAAGTGACAGTGCAGATAAATCCCGGCTGCTGGAGCGCGCTTGCTGCCTGCAGCCTCTGAGCGAGCAGAAACGACAGCCTCTTCCAGCAGCAACGCAACAAGGACCATCCCCAAACCCCTTTAAATTCTCCACCATCACCAGGAATTATCGCCTGGTCAGGAAAACAGGGGCTTGCTGTTGTTTACTGAGGCAAAGCTGTTTTTCCTTCTGCTTGTGTGAATGCTCTAACACCTGGGTATTTATTTCAGCTCCACTGGGGATGTTCCGTGCTCCCTTCTGCGCAAGGGACCTCAAGGGACAACTGTGCGTGGTCTCCTTGCCCCTAGGGTTTTCTGCCGTGGCGAGAGGACACGCAGCGTCGCTCAGGTGTCTCCTTTCCAGGTGTCTTGTGGAGCAGAGTCTGGGGGAAATCCCAGGTGCTTTGGCCCAGCTCAGCTTCCTCCCCCGGGGCAGCTGCCACCATGTGGTGGGAGTGATGGTCCTCCAGCCCCTCTATCCTCACCCACATCCCCACAGTGAAGGCTGCGCCCACTCAGGTGCTGCTGGGTAAATGCACAGACTCAGAGCTTCAAAAACTCTCTTTTTAAATTGCTGCTTTAATTGCTTTAGCTTTCCCTGTAAGGAGGTTTTCCTCCACCTTCAGAGGTGCAATAAGTACTGAGCACGGCTCTCTTCGCTTCCAGAGACTGTTGATCTTCACCCAGTTTCTATCTGCTCTCCCTGGCTTCCAGCAGAAGGGGCTCTTCTAGACTGAACCATCATCTGATTGGTACGTAATGAAAAAACTGAATGTATTTTATAGTACTATGGTTGATATAAAAAAGTGACTATGATAAAGTGTAATGTAAGAAGCAGAATAATGTCATATTTAAGGTTTGGAAAAGAAGAGTGGGTTTTCAATAGGAGTGCCTGGGGCCTGTGAGGAGGTGACCATGCTGTATGCTCAGCCTCACCTCCGAAGGCTTGTGTTTGTGTTGAACAGCATGTTGTTGTTGTTGTTGTATTTTGGATATTATTTATTTATTTTTTTTAAGAGGTCCTAGCAAGTAGTGGTGAAATCATAATAGAGACAACAAGAATGTTCTCCATGTTGAAGCTGTTTTATTGCATTAGATAAATACATGTGCAACAGGTCAGAATTATTTCCTCTGAGTGCGACTGATGCTAGTATGGCATAATAGTCAAGAGAAAGAAAATTAGCAGAGGCACTTGTTTCATGCAGCTGAAATTACTACCAAGCCTGGTGATGCAGCCCCTGCTAAAACAGAACCTTGCTGGCCTTAGACACTGCTGGGCTGAGGGGGCTCCTGTGACTGGCGTCGTGCAGCCATGGGAATAACGCATCCAGGGAGGGTTGTCCCCGTGCCCCAGCTCCAAGGAGCAGGGGAAGAACCTTCTGCTTTCTGTGTGATGCTTTGTATTGCTTTTGGTTGGAGTGGTCAGGCTGCATGACCATAACCGTCAGTGGAAGGCAGCTATTAGGATATTATTAATATAAAAACAATCCTGCAAATGTTTGTGTGATCATCTGGAAAGGTGGACGTGAATACCTAGACACTTATGGAAATGTCTTTGACAAAAGAAAGATGGATGTTATAGGCTATACCAGGATGATAAATGCCTTATTATTATTAGAAAATAGAACCAGCCATAAGGATCTCTCCCTTAGGATTCTCAGCATATTTACGTAGTTTGTACAGCTAGACAAACCCATCAAAAAATAATAAAAAATTTTAGCAAATATTCTTGCAACCCAAATTTGCTAATTTGCTTCCCCAGCACCTGTAACCCTTTGCTGCAGTCCTGGCTCTGCATATTCCCACCCATTCCCTGGAAAGGATGTAGGCTGTGGCTGGCCTGGCCAGGCAGGCAGGCAGCCAGCTCAGGGTTTTCACCCTAAGCACATACATTCAGCTTTGAGATATAGTGTGAGCTCCTGTGGTACGAATGCAGCCACTCGTGAATAAGAGACACCAAGGTGTTTGCTGAAAATACTGGAGACATTAACGTTCACTCTTATAAAAATCCTCAGTCACTAGTGGTCAGTCAGCTAACAGAAATGAAGGGTTAATAGGCTGATGAGCTGCGTGCAGTGGGCAAGTGAATCAGTGCAGGTCTCTTGGTAGAGAATAGGAGGATTAAAATGGATCCTCAACTCTCCCTCCTCCTGCTTGGAATGTCCTACAACAGAGATTAGCAAACCTTGTGTAGCTTGGGCTAGAGCAGAAGGCCCATGCAAAGCTCTCCATATGCCTCATCACTGGCTATTTTGGGATCCCTGTTTCACACTGCAGAGCACCTGGCCTCTGCAGTGTCCACAGCAATCCCTGTGATGCTGCCAGGTGCCCCTTGGCAGGACTCAGAGTGTTGCCATCTGACGCCTACTGAGAGTGAGTGGGGTCCAGCTGAGTCTCCTCTGCAGTGGGACTCCTCTTGGCTATACTGAGATTCCCTTCTGGTTTCATGGAGAATCATTGTGAATCAGCACCCTAATTCTGAGTCCCTTTTTGAGGCTCTCCAGTGCTTTACTGATATTAGGTAGATACAAAACAGCACAAGGCAAGCTAGTATTGTGGTACCCAAGGCAAGCTAATGTTGTACCCAGTTTACAGATGAGTGCCTGAGGCACCTTGCTCCCTCATCAAGCAAATCCCTGTCCAAGCAGAGGATGGTAACCCACAAAGTCTGTGCCTCGATTTCCTGCTCCAGCCTTTGGTTCCACCTTCCTCATCCACTGTACATTGCCTTATGGCGAAAACCTAGAGACGAGGTAGGGATGAGGAAGAAGAGAAATAGTGAAGTGTCCTTCTTGCAGATGTTTACTATCCACACTTCTCTACTTGAGATACTTTTGGTGGTTGCAGGTTTGGCTCCTTGCTCCAGCAGTTTCTTATAATACCTTAAGCACTATCTGTAGTCACTAAGAAAAGGCAGCTGTGGGCAAACCTTAGAATTTGGGGAATGGAGAAAATGGGAATCCCTCAGTCTCCGCTCCTCAAAAGGCGTGAAACAAACATCTGAAGTTCCCCTGTTCACTCATATCCTTTCCCATAGTGGCTGTCTTAGTGAACTGAGGAAAGGAAATGTACACATACTCACCTTACAAATCTCTGGAAAAATTCTTTTAAAAGAAGTGCTGAATTTCTCCGAGGTAGAATGCATATTGCTGTATGTTATTTAAACTGCTAAGCTGAGGAATCTGTCAGATTTGAGAGCTGACAAATACCTACTTCTCGGTGACAGAGCCAGGAAGGATGTCTTTGTCTTATTGTTTTTGTTACTGTACTTGTGTGTGACTGCCCGAAACACGAGCTGGGTGCAGGTATGTGTGGAGTCACTCTCTGAAAATCCGGGCAAGTTCTATGTAGCTGAAGCCTGTGATATTCCAGCTCTGCTCCAAGGACTTCTGGTGACCAGCAAGATCACCACGAGTGGTCTGACCCACCTGGCTAATCCACAGACCTATGGGGAAGTGGTAAAATACCCAGGATTTCTAGAGCAGGATAGAGAAGGTGATACTGTAGGGTTGATGACAGTCCCCTAGGAAGTGTGTTCTGAGTGCCTCTGTATCCCGTGTGCTGGAGATGGGACTGCAGTGTGGTGGGGAGGGCACGTGCAGAAGCAAAGTAGTTGGGGAAACCCTGTTCCTGTGTCCTCTACCCAGATGGGGTGCTTTAGAGCTGCTGCTCAGCGGTGCTTGAGGATACAAAACTGTAAAACCTTTTGGAAACGCAAATATAATGACTGAGGAGGATATCTGAAGCAATCTATTTTCAGGGAAGATAAAACGCTCCTGTTGCTTTTCCAACTTCTGGTGCTTACCCTGGATATGTGGGAAATACTGAGGGAGGACAGACTGTGCTAGACCAAGAGTTATATTAGGAAAAGCCTACAGTCTCTTGTGCTACTAGAATTAAAATTGTAATTGTTTTTCATTAAAATAAGGATTGCTGCATAGTATTAAGCTGTGCTGCCAGAATGGCCTGCTGTTATCCTGATCTGTTGAGTAAGAGTATTTAAACTATGTGCTCTTTGGGATATTGCCATTGCCCTGTATATCTGAAAATGGCTGTTTGGTGTGTGCTAGCCTTCCGAGCGGGAAAAGATCTCCTAGACTGGAGCATCTTATGGCTGTGTCTAGTGAAGTCCTTTCAATCATCAAGATGCTGCTCCTCCCAAGTAGACGTGGGGATGGCGCTGTACGGGTCCATGATGACTTTTGCGCAGCGAATAATCATCACAATCAAGAAAAGGCAGAGGAAGACAAAACAAGCTAGCGTCAGTCCCTTGTCCACATCGACGTACACAGGCTCTGGGGTCGGGCCCTCCATTGCTGATGCTGCTCCTCATCTGGCTTTATATTTACTCCTAACATCGTCGTCCACCTGCAAAGCAAACACAGTGGAAGATGCAAGCAGCTGCTGCCCCTGAATATGGGCATGTAGGACTGAAAAAGGAAAAGCTGTCCTTGATACATCCTTGGAGGGAATAAATTTGTTGAAAATGCTGTAACTCCAATAACTCAGAGAGTCAGGAACAAGAGAACCCCAATCTGAACTTTCTTTGCTCAGACTTCTTCGTTTAGACCATGAATGTTTACTGCTAAAATACAGGTCAGTTTAAAAATTAATATTAACAAGGAAGAGAAACAGCAGCGACTAACCAATGTCTACTTAAAATTACATCTTTTCTATTATTTGTTTTTTAAGAGATCCAGATGCTGTTCTTGTCTCAGTATTCCCAGTTGTAAAAATATTTCCTCTCCTCTGTTAGTGTGAAAGACCAGACAAATGGTGGAGCAGGCTGTTTCTGTCCCAAATCTACTGTCCAAATTTTCGCAGCTTCTCCATGGTGCAAGGCAGAGTGAAGATTATGCATTCCTATATTCCATATCATTTAATCTCTGATGATCTTAGGTTCTCTGGGCAATAGAAAACTTCCAGGAGCTGCATCATTTTGCAATGAGTTGTTTATTATACACAGAAATGCGGGTGACTGTGTTTAGTACAAGAATGACTTTATTTGAGGCAAAGGTCTGCATAGCTGAAGGTCTCTTCTGACCTCATCATCCAAAATCCATAAGCAAAATGGGTTCAGCACAGGTTGGCTCCCATCTGTCTCAACAGGTATGCCTCTGCATAGCTCATTAGCCATCAACACAGATTGCTTTGTATGATGATACCAAAGGAAAGGAACTGACCTGATTCATAAAATGGGTCACTGCCTGAGGATGGGGAGAACTTTTCCTGATGAGGTAGGGTAGGAGGTAGAAGTCCTTTGAGAGGTGGGAGGTAGAAGTCTTGAGGCTTGCTGTAGCAGAGCAAGAATATGAAATGTTTCATTGAAATTAAAGACATCAAATTGCCTACATCAAAGGCAATAATTAGAGAACCAATTTTGGTTTCATCTAGAGAGAGAATTGGGGAGGATGAACCATGGGGATATTTGAGTGAAACTTGGATACCAAATGTTGCTCTTCATAACTTCACAAAGCCTCTCCCTGCCAGACAGGTTTGCCTGGCTACATTCCCAATCACCCGATGGGCTCCAGCAGCAGGAATCGCATCTAGCTGGATCAACAAGTTCTTGAGCATCTCACCACATGAGCAGGAGACCTGCTCTTAGATTTTAGACTTCATGGAGAGATCCATCTCTTGGAAATACTGCTCTTCAAAATGGTATCTCATGATCTTGTGGGGGTTGCGGTTCAAGTGCTCCGTACTTCTCAGGACTCTGGATGGATTATGCTCCCTGTGAAACTCCTGAGGTGAGATCTTCCCACTACTGAAGTGAAGAGCCTGAAGTGAAGAACCCAAAAGGTCATGGAAAAGACATAGCAGGCAGAGAGCCTTACCTAGAGAAGGGAATGGAAATATGTTTTCTGAGCTGTAGTTCACACAGAGCTGCAGTGACAGCTTGGAGCTGTGTATATGTGTGTGTGTGTGTGTGTGTGTGTGTGTATATATATATATATATATATATGTACACCCATTTTTTTTTTTTTTTCAGATTTTAGCTGATATATTTTGCCAGAAAGTCAGTATTTTTAGTGGAGTACATACCTCTTTTGCAGACAACTGTATTCTTGAGGTCGTACAAATTCCCTCTATTGTCTCTGGGAATACCATAATGTTTGTAGGATGCAGCCATTCCCGCCTATTAAGTTGCTAGTGGAGGAGAATGTATTTCTTAATGCTGACTGGCCAGGAGGGCCTGGCTTTTGAGCTGCTCTGCTCGCAGCTTGACTACTCACCTGAATCTCTCAGCCCACCAGCATTGTTGTAGGAAGGAATTTTGCCTTTGCCCGTGAAGCTTGACCAGTCTGTACCAAACTACTGCTTGTGCTCGTTGAATCGCGTGGAGGAGCAGTTGTCAGAAGGCATTTGGTGATGTTCTGCGCTGCTGGTTGTGGCAGCTGCATTTCAGTGGGCTTGGCAGTACAGAGACAGTGTTATTAACACTGAACACATTCAGATGCTGGAAAGCGTCTGTGCTGGAGGCTGCTTGGGTTCTCCAGGTGGAGTTATTGGTGCTGGAATATGCTGTGGTTCTAGATCAAGTCTCTGGGAGCAGCAGGGTTGTTTCCTCCCTGCAGACAGGGAAGGATCAAGCCCATTGCAACCCACTGTGAGTTTGCAGCGTGGTTTTGCAGTGCCTGGTCTGGCATGTGAAATGCATCCATTGGAGCTAATTCTTGCCACTGCTAGAGAGGCGGCTTCCTTGCTTGGATGCTTTGCTCTTATTTACCACCACTGCCAACACTGACAGCAGTTGCGGGGAGGGGGCGGAGAACGAAGATTAGCAGAAACAATTATGAAGCTTCACACTTGAACGCTCAAGTTTCCTCTGAATAGCTGAAAATGTCTTTCTGCAGCATGTCAGCACCCAACTGTAGGATGATATATATTTTTTTAATTTCTTCAGATTTGTCGAGAACTAATTTGGTTAAACAAAACTATCAGATGAAAAAGGGGAGTCCCTGTTCCAAATTATTTGTCCTATGAGTGTGTGCTCTTCTGAAGCTCGGCTGACTGCAGGCTGCAGTGAGCCAGGGCCGGCAGCAGCTGTGTCCCTTCAGGAAGGTTGGCACCACTTGGGTGTCCCATGGAGTGATGGGCAGGGAGCTGGTCAGAACATGTCTTCATCCCCAGAAGAATCCGGCCTGAGCACTTCAGCTCTGCTCTTCATTTTGTGCTCCCCAGCATTCTTTATGAAGGATTGCCACAGAGGAGAGGATATGCTCCTTTTATTCCTTTTTTTTTTTTCTCTGTTTTTTTCATTTAAATGTTCATAAATACACAAGCAGAGACAGTTCATTCTTTAAAATACCAATGTGGATTGCAGATCCATAACCTTTGTACCAGCTGGTGTGACCAAACTTCTTGTTCATTCTTATCTAAGTGAGATATTTTGAAAGATGTGGAGCTTTTTTACAGACCTGACAATCTTGGACCTGACAATCTGTCACTTTAAATATAAGGTAATAATGTCCCACATACACTGCAGAGACCCGATTTAAACCTTAGCAGTTCATAAGTCTAGTTAATTAGGTTTTCCATTCAGCAGCTAGGATATATTTCAAGCTGACCATTTTTCTCCTGTACTCCTTTCCCAGAATAATAGATCTTTGTATGGGGGATTAGGAAGGGAAGGAAGGGGAAGCTGTTTAATTTGACATATGCAAGCAGAGCCCTACCTTCCAGCCCGGGGCAGGAAGCCTGTCACATCCAGGCATGCCAGCATGGTGGAGTTAAAATCCTTCTTGTAGGCATAGTTAAGGAGTTGTCTTAGTCAGCGTGGCTTTCACGGCGTGCCGGCAGCGCTTGGGCCCAGGCGTCCGGACCTGGAAGCAGTTCCTTTGTCACCGGCGTGTTCTGGGATTCAAAAAAAAAAAATAAAATAAAAAAAATCTAATTTGCACATCATGCAAGACAGGGATGAGATGGAGCCCCAGGGACTTGCTCTGGGGACAGCCTGAGGCGATGGAGGACAGATCTGTGCAAGGAGCTTCCCCCCTCCCCAATAGCCCCCCTCCCCCCCTGGACTTTCCCTAGTAGAACAACTATGATATAAGAGAAGAATGGACCCAAAGCTTTTTTTAATCAATGTGTTTCTTCATAAACAACCCCATTTTTAAGCTATAGTGAACATATGAGCTGAACTGATATTGTCTGCAAGTCTGCCTTCCTTCTTTAGCTGATTTTAAAGGTAATTTTAAAGCCACTTATTTTTTTTTTCCTAAAGTGATTGAAAAGACAAAGTTTGTTTAAAACTCTGCTGTACTGGCAAGGGCCGGTTTCAGCACATTCTGTTCCTCCCCCCAGAACAGAATGTTAGGGAATGCTTTGAAACTGGCCACATCTTTCATTTGCCACCTTTATGAAGCCAGTCAAATTTTGGGCTTCAAAATCATGAGGTTAATATTATTTTTAACAGAAAATGGTCAAAATTGAAGCAAAGTATTTCAGCCACTTAAAATAATGAAGTAAATGGACCTGGAGACACTTGAAGGCTATGACTCATTTGGATATTTGGGTCTAATTTGGGATGCTATGTTTTACACTCTTTTTTACTTGCCAGACCAAGCCTTGAACTCACTTTTTTCCCACTGGGCCCTGCTGCCTCCCTCTGTAGCACCTTGTGGCCCCAGCTCAGTGCAAACAGATTTGCAGGCAGCCCCCAAAGCCAGCGCTGCCCCCGACCAGCCCGAGGGCAGGGACCCCCATCCCTGTTCTTGCGTGTTTGACCGCTCCTGTCAGACCCATCGATGGTGCTAGACCAGAGATCAGCAGCTGGATGTGCTGCTCCAAGGCTGACAACTTCAAGTGCCACCTGGACCACAAAGCGCTGCCCCAGGGCAAGCGATCACAGCCTGTGAGTGAGGCCACCAGGAGGGCAATTTTTTTGGTGTGTGGCAGATGAACTTGCCCTCAATTTGAAGTTCAGAGCTATAAAAGAGGAGACTGCACACTTAATCATACCCTAATATTCTTAACAACCTAGTTTCGATTAAAAACTCACTGCCTTTGTGCTCAAAGTGGTGTACTGTAGATATGGACAGATGAGTTTCCCCCTATATCCAAAGGGCAGTAATTTAACGACTACCTTCATTTAAAAATTAATCGTCCTTTTTACTTGCAGTTCTTTCAGCAGAAAATCAATCCTTTATTTCAGCCTCTCAGGCTTCCTAAGAGCATGACTTCTGTGTACCTGTAACACGCAGGAAGGCTTACTATTTGTTTTTAGCCCATTATTTTTCTTTACTTGCTTTAATTATGGAATTCAGATCTTTAGAATCAGCCTGGTTTATGAGAGCTCATTCATTCAGGGCAGCCCACGCAGATATGGTCAAGAGATAAATAATGTTCCCTCAACACATTTACTTTTAACCAACCATAAATTACTGGGTGTCAGTACTCCCTCCAAAGAGCGAAGACATTATTTATGGTTGCCCCAAAAGATGAACTCAAACACATCAATCTGAAGAAAATGTTAAAAATCACTGTTGCACAAATGCTTCCTTCTTACATAATCCCACAGCAAGAGCAGCATCAATCTTCATTGCAGAAAAGATGCAAGATGCACTTAAAATAACTGTGGGTTGCTTATAATTTAAGAGTCTCCTCTTAAATCAAATAATCATTTTTCACTTGAGAAGCATGTGGTGTTACTTGGTAGCAAAAACAAACTCCCCAAAAATGCTGTGCTTGGGAGCAAGTTGCTGTTCAGAGCTATTGAGCTGACTGAGCAAAAGTTGGAGCGTTGGCAAGAAAAGCAGCATCGCCCGTGTGCGCTGTAGGAGCCTTCCACTGCCCCAGGGGCACAGCAGAGCTGCAGAGGTTTTGCAGCAAGCTTTACCCCATCCTCAGCCATGCAATGCTTACCTGCTGCCGGGGAGGGCTTTTGAGGACATACATCCCTCAGACATTGAAATCCTTTAATAGAGACTGCCAGCAAAATGCAAAGTAATAACCTATGATATGTAAAGATTAGGTGGGTTTGAAAAGCAATGTCTGTCTGTACCAAGACCATCCTTCACTCAATACATGGTTTGATAAGGAGGCTGAAGCTGCTCCTCTTATCACTCAGTGTGTTCATCCGCTTTAATCATGGTGAACAGCAAACATAAAGGAGTCTTAGAGAAACAGATGGATTTGGCCTTTATGCCAAGACCTGCGAGGGCTGAATGGGTATTATGTGAACTCAGTTTAATGGACTATATTCTCTCCATGCTGTTTAAATCCTGTGGAAGGAGACAAACATGCCTGTGGTCCCTGTCAGCTACGTTTTATAAATTAAACCCTGGCTGTGAGCCAGGAGAACTACACAAAACTGTGTGGAAATCTTTTACTGCAGCAAACCTGAGAGGGGTAAAAAAAAAATGATTTTTTTCCCTACTTCTACTTTGAAGATATTTCACAAACACAGAACATGCAATCTGAGATAAAATTGCAACTCTCTTGTACGTGAGCATCCGTCGTGTGATGTAGCCCTGCTTCATGGAGGACTTGCCACTGCAGCACGACTGTCAATGATGTGTTTGACATAAGTTTAACTCTTACTAGTGAAAGAAACTCCTGGTTTAAGAATGTATTCATTTACCAAGTTAGAGGGAAAACTGAGCTAAAAGTAGTAGACAACCAGTTTTGCTATAGAGAGAGTTGAGGGTTTTATGCTTTCTAGTGCTTCTCATTGCCTACAAATCTTAACCAATCTCTAGGCTTTTTCTCATACAGATTTTTCTCAGCTGCTTCAGAAATTTGCAGGAAGATGGTTTCTGATAGTGAAAGTATAAGCAAGAATAGACCTCATAGTCCAGTTCTGCTTTGGAGTTAAAGCCAAAATAAAACCAAAACTGTTATATTTTATATGTTGGGCTCCCATCTAAACCCCTGCACTTCAGTCTGTTTTTCAGCACTGGTTTAGCCCTTTGTGGATAGTAAGGATGGACATTTCTAGTGTGTTTGTGTATGTAATTTACTATGATATTTTCCCTTTTTTTTTTTATGGTTTCATCAGAGGCCTGATGTCAGCAGAATTACCTGACTCAAACTGAAGCCTAAAACTCCAGAAATGTTACTAGATGAGGATAATAATAATAAATTCTTCTGGAGAAACCTTAGAAAACATTGGCTACAATGAGCCCAATCCAAGTTCTAAAAGGAGAAGGTAGGAGCCCCAGCCACCCTGAAATGAGCTTGGGTTGGGGTTGTTTCAGGGAGCAGAGCTATTATGCTACCTGAGACATCCAGAGAGTCCTGTTGCTGCTTACCCTTTCCAGCTAGAAAGCCTCACTTGTCGCATGCTATCTAATTATGGCTATAATTTGTCAGCAAAAGTAGAAATATCATTATTAGATTTTCCATGTTCTCACCCCCCTTCCTCCCCAGTACAAGAGTTCTTCTGTTACAACTCTAAGAACTGTAAGAAAAAACATTGGCCTATTTTTAGAAAAGCTGAGTACCTGGAGCAGCTTCTGCAATCAGTGGGAATAGCCAAAAGAGTTCAGCACTGCAGAAAACGAGCCAGTTTCCAGGCCCTGTTTTGTACAGTTCTGTAGGAGAATACTGCACAAAAACTTCTCAAGAGAATCCAGCTGGCATGCAGATAAACTATATTTTCAACTGTCTTCCTGTAGGATGGATTGCATTTTCCTTCAGAGAGAGGCCAGATGACTTTTATTACAAATGAACCAAAACCTTGAGGCAGGACATGCATTACATTTCCATGACAGCCCTGGCAGGAGTGAAGGATCCTGATAAGAATTTAAGGATAATTGAACTTTAGTCTCTAGCACTGCAGGTACCTCACAAATATAGCAACTTCCAAGCCGTGTGTGTCACCAAGCGAGTCTTGGTAAAAGGATAAATGACCTATTGCGTAGAAGATGGAGGATCAGCCAGGGTCCTGGTCTAAGTCGCAGCTCTTTATGGCCTCTGTTGTCCTTCATAGGACATGTGGCCTTTATCCATGCTAGTAAATCAAATGTGCCCAAGACCATTGCAGCTGAGTGGCAAAAACAGCCCATGCACATAGTGTTAAATTTCTTTACCCTGAGACAGGTCTTTGTGCTATAATACAGTTATAGAGGGGGGGAAAAGCCTCTAAACTTGGAGTATCTTTTAGCTGCAAAATGTTTTTATGACAAGTGCGGGGGGGGGGATTGGTGTAGAATTAGTTCATGTTTAATCAAAGATAATGATCAAAAATGATCTCAGAAAATGGTCAAAGCAATTAGCTCTTTTTTGAGATGACTTTGGGGGTATAGAGGAGAAAAATCCTGCTTTGGTGCCCGTAAGAACTAATTCCTTGCCACTGAAGACTGAAGTCCAGGTGGTGGAAGGCCACCCAGTGACTCTTACTCTGCTCTTCTTCCTCGCTCCCTGAGATGGGCTCAACTTCTGTAGTCCTCAAGTACCTGGATAGCCCTGGGGGCTGCTGGAAGCTGGAACACAATCCGGCAGCCTTGGGGGATCTGAGCTACCAATGGCTTTGGCCATAGCTTCATTTTGGGTGGTTGTGCAGGATTCGTGCCATTTTATTCCCTCCTTCCAACTTGTGCCAATCTGTATTGAGGCACAGGGAATTATCAAATATTCAGCCCAGGACCTCAGTTTTACCTGTCTTTTTTTTTTTTTTTTTTTTTTTGCTGACTTTGCTCTCTGTAAACGCACGTGCGGTCTTTCCATCAAATCAAGAAAGGTCCTTTCCCCAGCTGGAAGCTCATTGATTATTCTGCAGAACATGCAGCCAGAGACACTCTTTAATTAAGACTGCACTGAAAGGAGCTTTGATTCCAGCCATGTATTACAGCTTGATGTTGTTTTCTTTGTTACTTCAGCAGATTATTAGAAATGTAGTCCTTGATTAAAAACAGTGTATGCAATTACATTCCATCTCCATGTCTTTAGCTAGATCAGTGGGTTGTCAGTGGATCGCTCGAAATGAGACTGCCAGAACCTTTGTAGTTGTTCAATTTATAAAAGGTTGTGTTTTTGGCACAGCACCCAACAGTGCTCTATAGCCAATGCCTTGTTAATGCGCCATTAGCCACAGGCATTTTTGAGTGAACCTAATATATAGGGAGCGAGAAGGGTTTGCCTGCTCTGACTCAGCAGTCTGGAAGGTCTTTTCTTCTCTGGAGAGATCACACTAACTTCTGAATGTGTGTGGACATTTCAAGCCTGAGCACTGGATATCCATTTGCAGCTATTTTAATTATTTTGGTTTTCAGTGGTCTAAGATCATTGTAATGTGCAAGCAATTCATTTGGTTGAAGAAAACTGTTTGAGGGAGTTATCAGTTGCCTTACAAGTCCCTAAGGGAACTGGGACTCCTTGATTTGGGAAGAAGGCAGCTGAGGAGGAATATGTTTGCCCTTTACAAAATCACAGACTGGGTTGTTAAGGTGAACACAGAATTCACCATATTCTCCAATAGGAGGTTAGGGAGTATTCAACAGAACCAGTAAAAGGTCAGTAGAAGGCTGGTTCCTGGAAAATTCTCATTAAAAATACATTAAAGACCCATCAGAACTCATGCTGCAGTTGCAGCTTCAATATCTACTACATCTTTGTGATGTAGTTCTGATTTTTTTAAAAGCAGGAAGGTTTTTATCCTTCTAAGATAACTCTGTATATTTACTTATTCAGCACAATAATAATGAGATTCCTCAAAAGCTTTTCATGCATAAAAGGCAAGTAAACTCATATAGCTTGGTCCTGTGAGCAATAAGGCAAGATGTGTCTCTATGGGTCTCTGCCAAACCACTGATTGGTATTTATTTATTTATTGCCACAGAGACATTTTATGTCTGTGGTCTTGGAAGTTTATTTAATTGCAAATGCAGGCAACAGAGGCTAGCTATCTTATGCTACACTTGACTTTAGGACAGAAACAAGTAAGCATCTAACAGATAATAATTGCATCCCTAAATCATTGTGTCTTGAAAAAGATAGCTGCAATTGCTTTTGTGTGAACATCACCTCACCAGGCATGTAGCTCTGTACCAAGCATCTAGTCAGTGATCTTTAAAACCATGAAAGTAGCAAGTTATCATTAGCTATTTTTTTTCCTGATTGATATACTTTTATGTTAAGATATATACATATATATATAAGATATGGATTTTTATCATATCTTGTTAAAAGCCTTTTTTTATGAGAAATTTTATATAGGTGCAAAAGCAGAGCTGAAGTTCTCTTTGGGGCTGTTCTTTCCTTCCCCTCGGATTATTTTCCATGCAAAGTCTTCTAGATATCCTAGCGCTGTGTGTTAGGGTCGGGAATGACTCCAGATCTCCCACAGGTTCAATATGCCATGGGGGAGCTGGGAGCATCTGGAAAGGCAGGATGTTCAGCCCAAAAGCAGCACTCAGCCTCTGCTGCTCAGCTGCAGCTCTGCCTTGAGCTATTCCATCAGTGCTGGGCTCGGAAGTGACTCCTGCTCTGGCCTGTGCCAGCAAAAGTTAGGGTTCATAAAACAAGTTGTTGGCAGAGGAAGTGAAGCAGGAGAACGAGCCTTTATAAGTCCTCCATGGTTCAGCATAGGTCTAAAGTGGTGAATGAGGGTTATTGTTTTTCATCATTCTTTTGGATATTTTTGACATTGGTTAGTTCATATGAATAATAAAGCTCATGGTCATTACAGATTAACATAACGAATTATTTGTTTGGGATGGCTGGAGGACTTTTTATTTAAAAGCTAGTATTTTTGAAATTTCTTTTTGTTCTATACTGATACAAAATGAGAGCTCTCGAGAATATGAATGAATAATGGAGAAGAGAGCAGGAAGACCTCAGGACATGCGATGTAAGATGGTAGTTGCATGTAATTAGAGCACTTCGAGGAGCCAGAGTTCACATCTGTGTTCCCAACTAACCAAATACCTGTGTGCCTCTAGCAGCCCGCGTGTGTACGTCAGGATGCAAAGGTGTGAGATGTGTAGGGTTTATGATGGAGGAGCTAATGGAAGCACAGGGACTAGGGTAGCATAGAGCCTGTTTTCCTTTGAATTGGGTAGTTAGAACAATGTTGTTTGAGTCAACTGTACCAAGATGCACAGTTCTCAAAATCTAGCAGAACTGAAAAGTTAACTCTTCTAGAGGTAGACAAACAAAATCATATCATCTGTTCTATTTTTTCTGAATAAAATGAAAGTCTTTATTAAAGATCCCAGGGAAATATATTAAGCAAAGCTGTGAGGAAGCTGCTTTAATAGCAGAAATAAGTCTGTAAATCAGGCCTGCACTTGACATGCTGTGCTTTTTGTTTAAGCCTGCTTTGCAAAGTGAACTTTGCAAACTGAGATTTATTCCAGTATTTGTTTGCACAACAACCGAAACTGGACCTGCAGCTTTTCTGGGCAGATGGCAGAAAGCAGCCGGAGACTGACGTAAAATTTAATTCTTCTAAATACACCAAGCGTCATGCTAGGAAAGATGCATATTAGCTTGTTGCTAAAGAAGACAAAGTGTGGCAAGGGTGTGAGAGCGCCTGCTCACAAATAATCTGATCCATGTAATGTTACCAAGGTCAAGAACCCTTGAGTGATGTGCTGAGTAAATAATAGACCCATATGTTAAAACTGCCTGGAGCATCTTTCCTGGGTTGAATGAACATTGTACCTGCAGACCATTCAAAGGTGGATTTTATCTAGTAGGGAGATAAGCTAGAAAATAACACTGCGTAGGCACGTTAAAATACCATTTGTGCTGTTAGATACCTTCCTTTGAATGTAGGAATTCTCTACTTTCTAATCTCCAATTCTGGCACTGGAAGGTGGGAAGCTGAGGCATTGCTAATTATAACTAGGGAGGAACTTTCCAACTTTAATGTGTTTAGCTGAAAACCTCCCTGGAATTCAAATCATTTCCTCATCTCTCAAGAAGTAGTAACTATCTCTTTCCTGTAGGTCAATGTATAAACATTAATCTAAATCCACGTGACAGATGATATCAAGCTGAGCTGAAAAAAACACATTATAAATCCATGCTTACCAGGGACATTTGGGAAAAAAATGACTAGGAGTAGCTTACTTAGAAAATTAATAAAAAGCCTTTGACATCTTAAGTGTTTCAGACTATCATCAAAACAGCTGGTAAAGTGAATGTTTGTCATCTGTGTATCAAATGGGAGGAAGGTCAGATTAATTAATTAAGCAAATAAACAGCAAGCCTGACCTAGCAATCATTAGAAACTCAAATCAATTTGTCTTGCAAGAGTAATTACAAAATCAGTTAAAGAAGTGTGAGCTTGGATCAAGTAGACAGAAATTCACTTTGCTAGACTTTTCTCCCTAGCACAGAATCTTTCAAAGAGCATTTTGTTGGTGCATATTGGATTCATTACATAAGAATTTTTCATTTTGGAGCTGAGTAGTAAATCTTACCGCATGCTTACTGGGAGCATGGATTCGTATAGCCAGTTAAGTAACTTTTGCCTCAAGCAATAACTAACTTGTCAATGCCCGATTTTATTACAGATCTATCAAAATAAGATTTAATGTATCAAAGGGAGAACTTTTTGGAATGAACCTTTTGCCAGAGTTGCAGCAAGCAGGTTCATGTTTCACTTCAGGTTTCTAACTGCAGTGATGTTGGTAAAGCAGATGTTCACCGGTGCATGACGTGGTGAAGAATGTGGTATTTCGGCTTTGTAAGGATTTGTGGTTATCTTGTACGTACGAGGATGATGGGCTGTACCATCATCTGGCAACCAAGACACCTCTTGGGATTAACCCTTTATGCAAACATTGAAGTTTTCAGCAGTGGCCTAAATTTCTTGTCCTCTGCTCACCAAGCCAGTCGGTAGGAGTGTCGCAGCATGAGCAGGGATGCTCCTCAGTGCTGCGTTTCATCGAGACGAGCTCTCATCATGTCCTAGCCACTAACATATGGTAAGGAAGAATTACCTGCTCCTTACCGCACTCAGCAACTTTAGATTGCGAACTATAATACTTACCTGTTAATATGATGCATGCAGTGAGAAGGATATTGTATTGCTGCGATCTGAATGTCATTCAGCAATACTAATGCATATTAATGCACATTCATATCATTTAATGCATAATAAATGTATTTATTATTACCACGTCAATCAAGCAGGAAAAACAACATCAGCTTGCAGGGAAATGTGTCAGGATTCATTATTTCGCAAACAGAGATCGAGTAAATACAAATACTTTCACACATCCACAGCTCCCTTGGCACAAGGTGGATCCTGTGCAGGGCAGATCCCGCAGGTGGATGGGAGGGACGTGGGTTGGCTGTGACACTGTCCCTACCCCTGGCCCTTTCCAGCCCTGTTTGCTTTGAGGGGTTTTAGAAAGTCTTTGGCGAGGTGACCGGGAAGGGCGACACGGAGAAGGGTCCCAGGTGCCAGAGTATCCCATGGACTGCCCGGTTGCTGGCTTTTGTCTCCTGCAGCCTCCCCTCTGACAATTAGGGATTCCAGACACACACCTGAGTAAGCTCCTGGCTCCCTGCTCCGCTCGGCTCTGCCACCGTGGTCCTTCTGGGATTTTCTCAAGCCCCGTCTGCTCTTTGCTCCTTCCCCCTTGCAAAGGAGAACAGCTTCCCTCCTGCCCACCTCACCCCCTTCTACCTCCTCGCCTTCTTTTCAGTTGCAGCAACGGGAACTATTTTTTATTTGTTATTTCTGGTGCTCTGCTGAAATCCCTTCACGAAACACTCTTTGCAAAGAGCAGCCAGCAAGGACTTTATGGGCCGGCGCTTCCGCAGCCGCCCTGGAGAATCATTGCAGTGGTTCTGCTCCACGCGCCAACGCAGCCTGTTTGACAAGGACTGCAAGGAAATGAGCCTGGAAACTCCTCCTGTTCTGCACTAACACTAGTGTCACCTTTTTTAAGCAGTAGTTTCTCAAAAAAAAAAAAAGAAAAAAAGTTCCCCAAAACTATCTGTTGAATTATCATGGGTTATTTCATACAGTTGTTATTCATCCAAAAGCTGCGTAGTCTTCTCACTTGCTTAATATATTTTTACAAGAACATTACTAGTTATTTAATACTCTGTATGCCAATGATTTTCAAGCACTCACTGAATGAAACATTAATCAAATAAATTTCTATTACCTGTGCTAAGGTCTATATGCAGAAAAGAATGTGAACTATAAAAAGCTAGAAGAAAAAAATCATAAAAGGTTGCCCAAAAAACCTGCATAGAAAGAGTTCTTTTATTATATTCAGTTCTTCAAGTCATGGAGTAAAACTAATGAAAATACTCTTACAGAGAGATCAAATGGAAAAAAGAAGCAATACTTACCCATGTGGCACATGATAAAAGCCAAAAAAATGCAGTAAATTGACTCTCCTAGTGCTACCCTTATTTTTCTCTCACACAACACTCTAGTTGGTGACTGTATTGATTTTTATTTCTTTATAATACAACAGGCAGAAGGAACACCCAATTCCCAACATCATGATTAAAAGGGCCCAATTCTGATTTTGTCTTTTCCAGTGAGTACTGGATCCTATCTCGTTTTCCTCACCCCTCCATATCTGATCATCTAATTTTATTCCTTATTTTAAAATTCTCTTTGATTTGCCTTTCAAGGTTGGGAATGTGCTTAAAAGCAGCAGTGAAACAGCACTGCACTGGGGAAACCTGGCACAGTTATCTGAAGACTCTTTAGCAACTGCTTCTGCTTTCTGATCTTTCCTGTAGAAGATTTGCAAAAATCCATTCTCTGAGAGAGAAATGCATCAATAATGGAGGGAAAACAAAGCTTCAGATTATGAAGATCTTGTTTGTTAATATCAAGTAAAGCAGGAGATTAAATAATAAATCATGTACAGGATAAATTGGAAATGAGTCCAATCATTCAAAGATCTCGAAGGAACAGCTATTCTTATTTCTCCCCTGATGTTTGCTTGTCTATTTTATGGCTTAAACTGCTCTAAAAAATGCTGACTTTCGCAAAGCACCAGAACTTCCAGATGTTTCAGAAAAGTGCTATACAGTTGCATAATAAAGTCAATATCTGCTTGCAATCATATGCCTTCTACAGACATCATCTTCTCTCAGAACACCTAATGAATCCAATAGAAGTGGTAGAGAATTTTTTCTTTTCCTGATCAAATTGTTAAGTTTTCTAGATAGTTGATGGGTAAGACACCAATTATTCCATAGTGGCTTCCCTGGAGTAAAACTGCCTTGTTCAACACATTGGATTCCATGGACTGCATTGTCCTGGCTGTCATGAAAAATCATTAATTGAAAATCAGTTTTCCCTGAAGCTGAAAGCTCTTTATTGCAACCTGTTCAGCTGCCTATCATGAGAGGTAAGCTCACGGTGAGAACTACTCCTTCCCAAGCAAGGTCCCAGAACACCCTGGTCAATACTCTAGACAGGCCATTGCTCTTAGCTGTAGATATTTCTGCCTGACCCCAAAAAGTAATTTCCTAGTGTAAAAATGGCTGTGCCTATTGCTGAGCAGGCGTTACCTAGAATGGCCTGTTGCATGATTTCTCAGCATCTAGCTTTTGTAACACCATCTGCCCGGTGCTCCAAGAGATGCTTTCACTTGGTGATGGACCACTGCAAGAAACCTCAGATGCCCAAAACAAGGTTGTTTGTCGTATCTGCTTTGGTACTTCACTGATGTGGTTGCACACAGACTCTCAATATCCTCCAGCCACGTAGCTACACGAGCAGTTCTTGTGCTCATATTGCTAAATATCAAGGATCTGTTTGAAACAGGTGCAACCGTGATGTAAAGTATTGTATGCATCAGAAACTCAGTGTAAGCAGGAGGAAGAAAGTAGGTATAGTTAGAAAAACTAAAGAAAAAGCCATAAAAAGGGGTAGGTAAGATAGTGCAGACTTCCCTTTACTATTTTATTTTGTCTGTGGAGTGGCTTATGCCCCTGCCTTTTATTATATTTACTAATGTCTAGCTTAAAATGTCAATTAAGCAACCTCTTGATTTGGCCCTAGGTTTTAACATAGGAACATAGGATGGTTACACAAGCAAGCTGTCAGGAGAAAATGAAGCTAAAGACAATCATTCTGATCCTTAGGCAAATACGGAAACAAGATTTTGTTGATACAGAGTATCCCATGCTTTCCAAATTCAACAGATAAAAGTCTGCTTGAGGTGACAGGATTTTTTCCTCCTCTGCTGTTACTTTTTATCTGCTGTGGGCATTCACGCTTGGCTGATGTTTGCTCAAGATGTCCACATATAAATAAGAAAATGTATAAGGCTGAAGTAGTATTTTTCTTGCTCCATGGTAGAAAATCACTTGGAAAGTTCCTCTGCATGGTGTCCAAAACATCAGCAAAGTATTTGTGTACTTTGTGTCCCAAAGCAATGTTCTGAGTATGATGCCAACCATCATCGATTTCCGTTTCCAAATGATTCCTTTTAAAAAGTATTTCAATTTGAATAATCTAAAGCAGCCATAATTACTCATTTCCCAACACTCCCATGCTAATTTTCTGACAACTCTATTAAAGCTTTTTCTTTGGCTGGTGAGCAGTAAGGAATGCAGAAAATCACAGATTAATGCAAAAAGGGGAGGGTTTTCTGAATGTTTGAGTTTTCTCACAGTCTCTTAGGTTTACCTCTCCAGGTAGTGACTGGCCCAGGCTACACAACACTGTTTTAATCCCAGACCTGTGAAGGGGGGATCTACAAGTCAGCCCTAAGCTGAGTTGGCTCAGGGAGTTAGAAGATCTGGGGCTACCCCTTTCTGACACAAAAGCTCTGTAATATATGTACAGACCTTGCCAGATTTCTCTTGTGTCCTCTGCTTAGAAAGTGTTGATTCCACAAAACCTCTTTTTCGATGCCAAATTCATTTCTTTAAAGTTCTGTGCTAGAGTCAGCTTCCAAATACATTCTACAGCAGTTTCTGATAGTGTCTGCTTCCAGTTGGCCAAGGCTTTGAAGTACACTAAAAAGACACAGGTTTCCTGGAGATGTGAGGTTTGAAAGGTAGTCTTTACTTCATTCAGCTCCAGAAGTAGCTTACAAAACTGTGTTAGAGCTGTTTTTAGCAAAGTTCCTGCTGTTATCTCTCAGTTATTACTAGGTAGGGAGCTTTTATTACACCTCTAATATGGTAGAGTTATATTTTCAAGTCAGCAAGCAATCCAGGTGATGTATCTTTAGAAGTTCCAATAGCAATGGTAGCTCCTCTGTATATGTGGGCAGACTGGCTCTTCATACTTGGAGGTGGTGCGTAGGCTGATAGGTTTCAGCTATTACGTATATAACACATCCTTATATTTGAAACCCAGAGAAATACCACAGAAATTTTAAATATTGTGGTTTTCACTTTTCTGATTGCAAACAGCATGCAAATCTCTCAGAGGAGCAAGTGAAGGGAAGAGCAGAGCCAGTTATTTTAAGAGAAAGGAGGCAGATATGACAATTTAACCCTATGGAACAGTCTAGCCTCTGTCCTCTGGAGATAATGGGTGCCCTCCATGCCTGCTCCCTTATATGTAATGGCAAAAACATGAATGAGGCCCCACAACAAACTGTGTGTTTCCAAGGAATAGATCTGGGATAAAAACAACTAGATTTTTACCAGCTTAGCTTTTACCTAGATCTGTCCCTCATGTTGTCTGCTTTGTGTCAATAAAGAGAAGTTCCCATTGCAGGATGGACTCCAGAGCAGGAGTAACCAAGACCTAAATGCTAAAGTGTCCATGAAACCACACTCTTATTCCCTGCTATCAGGCTGGAGCGAGGAGCATGTTGCTTAAAGAAATGAAACCTCAATATATAAATAGCAGCAGAGAGAAGAACAAGCGAGCCTTGCCAAAAAGGCAAAGAACGAGTAAATCACAATGTCAGTGACACTGTTTTGTGCAGAGCCGAGGAAAATTGACTGCCATCTGCATCAGTGATCTCCCAGTCAGGAGTAAAGGATGCAGACAAGGAGTTCATTTCTGCACCTGAGCCAAAAGGAAACCTTTGGGCTCAGCAGCAGGTCTGGGGCCCTTCAAACCAAGCTTGGTGTCCAGCTGCCATGGGCCGCTTGCCCCACTGCATCACCTGGGCACTGTGTCTGCACATGTTGGGAAGGCAACCATTGCTCTCTGCTTGGTTCATTTATACTTTAGCCATAGAAAAAGATGCTAGCAGGCAGGTCCAGTGATCGATTGATTAAATATTGCCTAAACATGTAGCAGTACTCCTGCAGCAAGGTGCCAGCTGCAGGGAAAGCCTTCTTTGGATTCAGGTGGTCCCTCTTAGCCCCTCTCTGCAATTCTCAGCCTGGGCTTCCCTCACCTGCAGCTGGGCAAGGAGTGGGGCTTGCAAAGCAGCCTCTTGCTGTTATGGACAAGGATGATTTCTGGGCATCTGCTCCCCAAAGGCTGTTCAGTGTCCTCCTAACTCAGTCATGCTGTTGCAGGATGGCACTGGAAGCAAACACTAATGTCCTGGGCTTGTTTGCTGTATGAGTCTTGTCCATTCAGTGGTGCCCAGGTGAACCCTTTCTCCTCAGCTGCTCGCTGAAATGCTCATCTGCTTTCATCAAGACAGAGAGGTGCATCCAGCCGGGACCCATTCAAGTGACACATTGCTTTTCCTTTTATAGATTAAAAATAATAATGCTTGGGCACTAAACACTATTTAAGGAAACCTTACTGTGGGATTTGGGCTGCTTTCATTTTCTTTTCAAATTTTGATTTATTGGAGGCATTTTTTTAAAGACATCTTGCTTCATTTGTCTGATCTTATTACCTCTTAGCAAAATCTCTCCTATATGAGCATTATATGAAGTAGATACCAAGAAAGGCCATATCCTTGTGTCGGTTTCCTTCAGTGGGCTGCATTTTGAGATCTAAGGATGCTTAAAGGAAAGCTTAAATCAACTTCCAGGTGGTGGAGTACTGGCATGGAAAATATACCTAGGCACAGTATTCCTTTATGAAAAAAAGGGTTATTTAGTGTGCTTAAAATTTGGTTATGCACAGAATTTATTTTTTCTTATGTTGTCATTTCTTAAAAAGCATTATTTCCTGAATTTCATGTGTAAATTAAATCAAATTGCTATTATAAAGCAACAGGGTGACACATAATTTCAGTGTCTGTAACAGTTCTGACATAAAGCTTTAATGTACGTGCAAGGACTTGGGCAAATAATGCTACTGATGACAGGCTGGGTATTTTTACAAGACAGAATGGCTCACGAAGGCTGGTGTTGGCAAGGTCTAGATCTTTTCCACTCCTTTTAAATTTTTTTTTGGGGGGCCCAAGCAAAGAAACTTTTGCAACTGAAAATCATTGCAGATTGCTATAAATATTCTCAATACCCCTTTCATGGAAGTTTCTTAGGTTCTGATCCAAAGTTGATGGGAGTGTCCTCATTACTACTGGTGAGCATGGACATGGGAGCTGTAATGATGTGATGGAGAGCAAATAGCCTGGGTAGTCAGAGAATGTAATACAGAAGAGAATACAGGCAGTCATCTGCTATGTGCTGATAAATCCATTGGAAAAGAGGAAGGTGAAATCTTTTAAAAATATTTGGAGCTAAACAAGGCTTGGATCAATGTATTTTATGTGAATACTTCTTCTCTCATTGCTGTTTGCTTAAGGCTTACATAGCTGCAGCGGTGATGTAGTGAACTCAGTAGCAGAATACAATCCAGAAAGCAGTATTTTCTAGCAGCTTGCAGATGCAGACGGTGAAAAATCCTTCAGTTTCTTTTTCTAGGAATCACTTACACTGGCCTTGAGACATGAAGAGAGAGCTGTAAAGTCAGAAGAAAAATGGCAGGAAAACAATGTTTTGCAAACTTGTGTTGCTAAATATAGCGTTTACCTAACTTTAAGCTTGTGCAATTTTACATGTGGTGATGCAGGTATTTCTTGTCAGGTAAGGATGTCAAATTTATCTTTCCAAAATGTTTTCTTGTGCTGCTGCATACAAGTTTTGAAGTGTGAAACCTACAGAATCCCAGAAAATGGAAGACAAAAGCAATGCAATATTTATATTTTTCTAGAGTTCATCCTTTTTTTGTTTTGGATTACTCAGATTTTATGTCTTTTAGCAGTTACAATTTCTCTTTCCTTGGACTTCTCATAATGGGAGTCACATCTCTGGCAAGATATCAACTTGGTGACCTCCCTTCCTAGCCTTGTGCCAGTTCTTCCCGGGATTCCCTAGAAATCCCATAATAAATGGGTTGTTTGATAGATGAATGACGAGCTTTGATACTTTTGCTTCTGAATCTTTGAGACCTCTCTGACCATTATGGAGCAAGTTCTCTCAATGTTCATGAAATCAGTAACTGTGGGGAGAAGAGGGAGGCCCTTCCAGCAGCAGTTTAGACTTACTTACCCATGTGGTTCCTTCCTACCATCAGTCCTGACTGAAAGTATAAAGCACAGCATTAATAAGGGAAAAAACCCTGTGATTCGTGATTAAAGAGAGTCCTCTGTTTCTAGCAAAACAATAGTGAGCATCTGTATTTTCAGATGCTCACTATTGTTTCAAATCTCTATTTTGTTTCCTCACCTTCAGTCTGAGCAAAGTACGGGCTGGCACTGGGGATACGGCGCCCTTTCTCGTTACGGATCTTACTCTCATTATCTACTATGAATTTTGAGTACCTGTGGGTAAGACCTGCAGAGGCTTAGTCTTGCCAAGAGTGGATGAAGTAGATTTGAAATTTAAATGCTAAAATAATGCTGAGAAGCAGCGTGCATCTCTGTGGCCATCGTTCAAGCAAACCTTTATCTAGTTCACATGCTCCCTTCTCTGTATTTCTGTTCAAAAGGGATGGAAAGAGCATTAAAAATTCCATGAACTAACTCATAAAGATCCAGTACTGAGCACAGAGCATTTGGAGTTTCCTCCAGATGTTCCTGTGAAAATCGGATGTGTGATTTGCAATCTGTCAAACCAATCATCAAGTTTATTAGGATGATGTACTTTCATGGCCTTATTTTAACTTTCACTGCACTGAATTATCCTCCAAAAAGCCAGATGCCGGAATTCCTGCCTACAACTTTAAAGAACAGACACATAGGGTGCAGGAATCACGAACTAGTTCCTCTGTGTTTTCTGAAGGTCAGCCTGCCTTACAGGTGCAATTTAGAGATACCTTGCAAGACGCTTAACAGGATCTCTCTAATTCTGAGTGTATTTTAGGTACATATCTCTGTAGTGTTTAAACAGCCCTTAGAAGAGGCAAGTACATTTTTTTTTAGGGCTGTTTAAAACAACAGCTCAAGCAGCAGCATTTAGAAAGTACTCAATCTTAGTCCTTTAATCCTCCTTGAACACTACTGCACTGCTGCTTTCTGCACAGTAGGTTCTGGGGAATTGTGTGTGTTTGAGAAGTGAAGATGGTTTACGGAGCCATTGTGGCAAAGTATTCTGAATTGTCACTATTATGGAGTAATAAGCAATTCCCTTCAGTGAGAAGTTTTAGTTCTAAGCAACACTTAACGTCTTCATTTTGTTGTTAGAAGTGGATTGTCTAAGGATATATGAAAATCCTAATTAAATTCAATCCTGATGTTCACAGCATAGAGCAAATGTTCTAAGTCATTACATATGAATAAGTTTATTATTCAGCATATCTAAGTAGTTAGAGCCCATCTACATTTAAATAGCAAAGGGAAGATGATATTCCTTATTCTATAGTCAGAAACAAAGTATTAACTTTGCAGGTGGCACATCTTGGATATCACTACCTGTAATTTTTTATTAACATAACAGCTCCAAGCTTCTAGAAAATTTCTCTGCTCTCGTTCAAATATAGTTAAGTATTATCTCTCTGATAATGTGCTAAACCCCATATTTTCTAGTGTGACACTTCTTGCACCATTGCTTCTTGCTGCAAGCACGACATGCATTTTTATTTTGCTTTGAAATTATGGACAGCATCTCTGCATCTACTGTATACTCTTTCATACAGTTTTGTATTGGAAACTTTGGATCTGCTGCTTAAACTACAAGATGGAGCAACCACGTTTTGTACTGAATGCCAAGGTTTTTTTCAAAAATCTTCCAATGCCTCTACAAGTGAAACAAGTAACAAAGAAATAGTGGTATGAATTAAAGAGGTCTAAGTGACTACAAGTCTTTAGAATGTAGTGTTAATTAAAATTGATTTGCAAATTTGCAAATGATAACTGGCAATATAATTTTAAGTTTGGACACTTCCATTTGTGTGGTTCTCTGTTAGACTGCATTGGAAGAAGGCAAACTTGACTTATGAGTTGAGGCTCTTACCAATACTATCCTCACAATTCTTTTTAAAAGACAGGATGAAGAAGTGAAAACACTTGTTTACTAATACACTTGTCCTGGACTGTTGAAAAATTGTAATATTTTTACTTAATGTTTTCCATTTAAATCCTGACATGAACAATATTATCTGGGAAATAATTCTAACTTTCCGGTTCAGGACACGCATTTTGATTAGAAACTCAGAATTACATGGAAGCATAAAAACCACTATCATCTTTTTATCTTTTCCTTCTGTGATTCTTATTACGAATCCAGTATCTTTCCAACATCAACTCTGATTTGCAATTCTTTTCCTCTACCCACATACATCTTCTTTTGGGGAGAAAATTATTTGAAAACTGTGAATTGTTGAATTAAAGGAATTTGTTTACCTGAAAGTGTTTGATGATGATGTCATCAAAGCTGGCTGGATTTGAATACATTCTGGTTACAGATCAATCCCTGATGTTTCCACATAATAGATAATCAATGCTAGCTTTATAATTCTCATTGAGTTATCTGATAATAAATCTACCTATATTCTGAGTTCGTTATTGACTTTCCTGAATATCTGTATGAGGAAACTGGGGATAAATGCTGATCTCAAACTCATTACTGTAAAAATTGCACTGATACTGGGTTCAAGACAAGAAGGAACTGGGAGATGTGAGGAAAGGAGAGAAAGGGAAGAGAGGAGCAGATCAGATTCAGATAAGGCTCGGCCTCTTTGTAGATTTAGTCCTCGTCGGAGTTGTACAACTACTGAAGAACAGTCATCATTTATTACTTATTTATTGATTGCAGCCCAGTGGCTCTTCAAGAGTCAAGGATTCTCTTAAGCAAAAGTTGTGTGTGAGTTAGGTGTGATAACTCAGAACTCTATTTCCAGGGTATTTGTCAGTGTCTTTAGCTTTTCCCGGGACTTAATCATTAGACGTGTCTCCAGCAGCATGCCTGCAAAAAATCTTTCAGCAGAAATTCAACTTGAGTTGTCTGATTTGCAGAACTCTGCCTCTGGTTTGCAAAACTGTGCCTTCTCATAAAGTGAAGCTGAATTTTGTACAAAACTAAAATGACATAAAGCAACACCAATGAGGATGGATATCTTTTCTATATAGGGAGTGCAGACTTCCTATATATTTTTTCCAGTGATTTGCAGAAACCAAAGTAATTCAACTTTTTAACCAAACTTGTAGTGGGAAACATAAAGACTGCACTCAATAGCGCTCCTCAAGAAATTGATGGTTTTGTAATATTGACATTTGACTCAGCACCGAGAAAAAGATTCTTCATTGTTGGCACTTTTATGTACTGATTGCTTTAAATATATATATATACACATTACTAGAAAGAGTTAAAGAAGCCTCAAGCTTAAAATTGCAGTTATTCTAAAACCAGAACCTCATAAGTCTATGAGAAAACTATACCATAAAACAAAAAGAGTGCAGCTTAATATTCATCCCTAAATTAGCAGAAAGGAAACTGTATAGTCAAATTCGTTTTAAACGCTGCAGAGTTTCTGCCAAAGGCCTGCAATTATTGCCCAGACTCTAAATTCTTGAGCACTTTCAAACTATATAAGAATCTGACTTCTTATAATCCAAACTTTAACTCCTGCCTTCGCTCAACTGCGCGTTACAAACAGAAGCCCGTGTTACTGCAGGGTACAGAAACAGAGAGCTCGAATCAGAAGAAACCACAGCTCGGCTGTGATAAAGTCCTGCTCGTAAGCACTTACCTACCAAAACCAGAAAACAAAACAAAAAACAAAAAACCCTGCAATTTCTACCTCAAACTAGAGATGTAGCCTTACCCGATGAAGTCAAACAGAAGTACCGTGCTTCCTGAAGGCACTCGTTCACGCACTCGTTCACATAGTTAATATCTACAATTTCTCGTTACCAATGGCACAGTCGCTGTAAATCTAGCGCTAGAGTGCTAGCATGGAGAATAGTTTGCATCCAAGCATAGGAACTGTGCTATATAATTAAGAGAGAACACAGCTGTACTCTGATGCTCAGTTATTAAGCAGCATATCTCTTTAAACACTGCCAAAATGACTACAGAAAAAGGCTACAAACCCAGCAGTCCTAGTTCAGCCCAGGACTGTACAGCAAGGGCTCCTCTGCAATACACACACGCAATGCAAAATGTATATACTTAGTGTCCCTGCCTAGCAGCTCGCTTCCTTCATTTGATTTAGAAACAACAGCAACAAAATCATGCAGTTCTGATGCTGGTCCTGAACCAGAGGTTGTTTCTCTTGCACCGAAAGCTGCAAGGCTTCGATCCCTTCCTCGCCCACGGAGCCGGTGCCTGCTGCAATATCAGAGTCACTTACTGCATTGCTCTCTCAGCGGCGCGAAAGTGGCGCTTCCTCCCAGCCGCACATGGCTCTGCCGGCCGGAGGGGCTCTCTGCTCAGCACGGCTCAGCTCCAAAGTGTCTGCATGGGGAGGGTGGCTGCATTTGCTCCGTGCTGGGCTTTCCCGGCTGCGGTGCCTGCTCACCCTATCCATTGCCTCTGGTGTATGCTAAGTAAGCAATCCCCTGGGTCTTCATAATGAAAGGATGAAGAGTCACAGCTTTCGGGAGCAGATAAGGTGTTCTGGCGACAGCTTCCATGGCATTTTAAAGGCAAAGGGGCTGGGTTGCCTCCAGCTTGTATTTTAGTAATTTATTGTGCAAGTTGTTGTATTCTGTAACTTGTAGTTGGATTTGCAGCAAACCTCTGTTTTTATGTTTCAGAGAGATTTTGAGTTTACATTACAAATTCGAGGTAATGCATTTTAAAATGTCAAGGGACATTTTTGTTGGCTTGTTTGAACTTAATGTATTTTTCAGAAGTACAAGGGAAGGGGTTTCCTGGCTGCGAGGTGAGGGTGCCAGCCCTGCCTCTCGATAGGGTGCAACGCGAAAGCAGCAGCCCAGAACGTCATGGTTTAACCTCCTGGAATAAACACAGGCCCTTCGGTCTGACAAGCGCGAGCCCCAAAGAAGGGGCTGTCACCCTTGCCAGCTGTCTGTAGCGTGTCCATCACGGTAGAAATAAGTGTCGGGGGGCACCAGGCTTGCGAACGTGGGAGAAATAATAATGACAAAGGGGTAGAAGGAGCAGGAGCCACATTAAAAATCTCATTAAAGAGATCCTATTTTTTTCACAGTGGCACTAAATTTGTCAATTTGGGAAATGATGGGGGAACGGCAGCAGTTCTCCGTATAGTGGATTCAAGTGAAGCTTTGGACAAGGGGTTTTCTGGGCCAGATTGCAGGTCACTCCAACATCACCTTCACAGGGAGGGAGAAAAGCCCCTGTCCGAGCTGTGCTTGCTCAGTGCGGGCCTCCTCTGACCTGCCAGCATGAACTGGTGCCCAGCCACACGGGATGTATCTGTGAAACCAAACACATCTCACCATTGTGGTGGAAATGCGATACTTGCTCTGCGTGGGGGCCCCGACATAAACCCTAGGGATAATTAATTACGCTTTCTGAAGACCAGGCATT
This sequence comes from Crypturellus undulatus, assembly GCA_013389825.1. Classification (NCBI taxonomy): domain Eukaryota; kingdom Metazoa; phylum Chordata; class Aves; order Tinamiformes; family Tinamidae; genus Crypturellus; species Crypturellus undulatus. The sequence continues at coordinate 42,282 of VWPW01028663.1, forward strand.
GCTGAAGCTGTCATTTCAGTCATCCCTCTCAAACCCTCCGGCCAGGGAGAGTTCCTGAGCGACTCACGGGGACACTGGGACCTCCTGAGCAGAGTGGCAGCTTTGTGCTGGGGAGGGGAGGTCTAACCCTGTCAGTAACAGCCCTGAGGCCTCCCCAGGTTCTTTATCTGCTCCCGGGGCACTGGAAAATCCCGGTCTGCAAAGCAAAGGGGCTAATGAACTCTGTGGGTCTATTAATGGGATCCTTTAGGAAAAGGGCAGTCAAGGACAGGCATCTTGAAAACAAGTGATGAAAATCATGTGTTTCCTCCAGAAAATATTTTATTAGCTAGGCAGCCAGCTTTGGGGGGAATTTCTGTATTAATGCAGTTTTCTGTAATTCCCCCTTATTACCATAATTATTGTTCAGATGGTTTCAGTGCTGTCATTCCCACTTGTGCAAATGCCAGGGATGTGCAGTCCTCCTGCCCCACAGATGTGGCTGGAACAGGACCCATTTGTGTTTTCCCAAAAATAACATATTGGAAGGGAGGAGGAAACTGCACACAATATATCGGTGTCAGCATCAGTGGGCTTCCAGGAAATGGCAAGATACTCCTGTGGTAGAAAACCTGACCTTTATTTTTTGTTTGTTTGTTTGTTTTGTGCTACTCAAGGTAACAGATTTGTTGAGTCATAGAAAATAAGAATTAACAGTGGTGCTTGGAATTTTAAATTTATTGTATAGAATGATTATGCATTAGGCATGTCTGCATTAACTCTTAAAAGGCAGGAAAGATGCAGTCCCTGTCGCAAGGAGCACTGAGTCAAAAAGAGACAAATGATTTAGACACATAACAGGGAGATCTACCACATGGCAGCTTCGTCACAAGCAGATTGGGAAACCTGACTGGATTTGGGTGCTGCCGTGTTGGCTGCAAAAACAGTTTTTTTGCAAGAACAGGCTCATTTTGAGGAATTTCAACTTTTAAAGGAGCCTATGGTAAGATACCCTCTTTCTTCCTCTCTCACTCTTTAGGAGCATCTTGATCCTCCCCATAGTCCATTTACTTTCCTTCATTGGGGAATAAACTGTAATGGATTCCTTTGAAATTTGAGTTGGCCAAAAATAATTGAGTCAGAAAAGTAATTAGGTGTGGATCTTTTTAGCCTTTCAGCAGGCACCAGCACTGTCCACGGGTAGATAAGTAGTTATTCTAAAAAGCTGAATAATCTCATGCTATGGAGCTGTAGTGAGGACAGAGGGAAGGATTATAGATTTCAATGAATCATTTTCTTCTAGTTTTCTGGGCTCCCTGCCTCAGCTCAATAGCACAGCAAACTCTGCTATGCTAACACATCACTTTACCTTCTGCTAGTAACAATATTTTAGACCCCCAAAAAACAAAAAGAACCAAGCAACTGATTTACTGAGCAATGTATACAGACTGGGGAGAAGTACAAAGAACAGCATTTGCTCAAAGCCTTTAGGAGACATTTAAAATTTAAAAGCATAGTTTCCTCCCAAAAAACTGTCTGCTTGGTCATTGTAATGACAAACAAGTACACTGTAAAATAAATATCACGTTTAAGGAACAGACTAATAAATACCCAGTAAGCACAGGATTGTCATTGTGTTGTTGAGAAGGGAAGTGGCAGAGACTAAGAAGCAATGTTGTGCATGATGATTTAACTGAAGGGTTTTTCCAAGCCAGCTGGAGAGTATATTATATTTGCAAACTGCAGTAGGAGAGAATTGCATTTTAACCTTCCTGCTAGGGAAATATAAAGGGTTTATGATTGACTCTGGTCATTAATATTGAAGAGAGCTATATACCACGAAGTGCTTGTCCATGGGAAAAGTAAACGAGTTCACATATGAATTTATGTTTATCATAAATATATTTATTTGTCATAAATATAAAAAGATTTATATACGAGCAACATCGTTGTGTCAAGAACAGCATCCATAAGCTTGAAAGAATTTTGGAGCTGCTTTTGTGAGATTACTGAGGTTATGATGTAGGACAGGTTTATTGTGGCTGCGTTTAACGGCCCCAGTAGTAGTGGGAATGCCTTGAGCTAGGTATGATACAGCAGGCAGGAGGACATGGCCTGGGCAGGGGCAATTGAGATGGAGGCTGCTGTTTAAAGGAAGGACATTTTATCCCTTGTGTTTTGTGAGGGGAATAGAAAAGTGGGGAGGAAAAGACTGAGCAAAACCTGCTAAAGTCACTTGGAGTCTTCAGAGAAGTCAGGGAGTCCAATGCCAGGCTTTAAAACAGCCAGTGGGGAACTTGGGGGCTTCCTTCTAAAGAGCTAAGCAGAAGCCCATCCTTTTTTCTTAGTTATTTAAATAATATTGTGCCTTTCCAATCTGCAATATTCTCTTGCTTCATTATCTTTGAGCGGGCTTTGTGGTCAGCTGCTCATTGTGACCCACAGAAATAAAGCACTGGAAAAAGGCTGCCTTACTACGTAAACTTCATCTTATGATGATAATTAGTGGAAAATCTGCCTGATATTGGGTCTCAGAGGAAAGTGATTATACAATTTTGATATTTGCATATTAAGGCTTAGAACACTAATACCTTGTTTGATGTGTAAGATCAGATTTGCATACACACTGCATTATGCACTTATCATTCCAAAAATACAACTCTGAAGATGAATTGCTCAGTTAATTGTGGATCTGGACCAAAGATTTGAGCCTGTTCCAGAAAACTGACTTTAATGGGGAATAGGGCTAAGTGATGATATTTTAATCACTAAACCAAGAAAAAAAGAAAGAAAGAAATGAAAAAGATTCAAATGGCAATTCCCAGTTCTGCAAGGTTTCTAAATGCTGTGATCTAACATCCAGGGAGATGTAAAACAGATTAAAAACATCTGTAGCTTGGAACAGAGGAGGAAATACCTGTGTGGGTCAAAGTACTGCTGACTTTTAGTGGCTTTTGGGTTTGTAAAGTGAATGCTGGCTCAAAAATACTGTTGGAATATTACTGTAATAGCTGAGGCCAGACATAATCAGCCTATTCTTCTCACCTGCCTTGAAGTTAAATGGAGGCAGTCAGGCGAAATGGAGGCACCCTTCATAAGTAAAATCCTATTAATCTGTTTAGTCTTATTCCAAAATAATTTAAACTAAGTTGAATGAATGAAATCTGTTAATTTTTGACTAAAGCATCCAGCCACTAGATACAAGATTAGTGCAATTTTTAGGAATCTGTTTTGAATATAAAACTTTAGTTATACACATCAATTTTTGTGAACAACCCTAAGTAAGAAGACATTAGAAAAATGAATGCACAGGAGTTTTGCCCATTCCCTGAGTAGGAGGTCCCCAAATCTTTCTTAAGTTGCCTTCATCCTAGCTCATTTGAAATTCTACAGCCTATGGAAATGAGGAAGAAAATGATGAACCAAGTATTTAAGCAGCACAGTATCTCAGTTGAATTAGGGACATGCTTTCTAATTTAATGGTTTTTTTTCTCTCTCTTAAATTAGAAGGTTGCATATTTTTCTATCTTCCGCTTTATTTTTTCTTTCTTGATAGTCAGTGCCATTGCTCATGCGATCACTGAGTAAAAATGATCACTTAATCCACAATTATTCATCTTTGTAAAGTCAGGGTTTCAACTTTTAATTTACCCTTTTTTACCCTTTCTACTTCATACCTCTCTCAAGCCAAAAACAAGGTGCAAATCCTTCTTTCTGTCACACTGGAAAATCCAGGGATGTCCCCAGTTAAACAGGAATTAGAATCAGGAAATGTGGTCTAGCTTAAAATATTTGAGATCATTCTACAAGAATTGTAGTCTCTGTGTCCAGAAATGTATTTGGCACTTCAGAGGTGACGAAAAGTTGGTCCCAGCCCCAAAGAGCCTTCAGTTTGGCAAAGATGTGCTTTGAGAGGAGGTACTGGGGAGCTGTGGGAAGCTGAAGGTTTTATATTTCAGTGTGGGAGAAGAAGAGCATGGAGTGTGACTAGAGGAAAAAAGATGATATGAACAGAAAGGTATGCAGACAGCCTGGTTTGTCCACAAGATCAAAAAGTGTCTTTTCTCATTTTCCATTTGGATTTTTTCCTTTGTATTTGGGGGGAACTGATTCTAACTCTGAAGGCTTATGCCTTTATTTTGAAGGTGTTTTCTTCTTGAGGACCAGCTACATAGGCTGAAGAATAGGTGAAATGACGCAGTGTTGGTCATGCCCACAGGAAGATGAGGACTTGAGGAAGCCATGGCAAGAGGCAGGAGCTGCCTGAAAAGAAATGGAGGGGAGTGCTCTGTGGGTGCATTTCAGAATAGAGCATTTTAGCTGCCGTTTGGATAGGCTGAATGAAAAAAGGAGTGTGAGATGTGGAGGCTGTGAATAAACCGTGGCCACTGCTACCACGTGCTGTGCTTGGACAGAGGCTGGCTGGACGTTCACAGCTCTGGTGCGGGTCATGGCTGAAGCAGCTCAGATGAACAGTTATTGCACGGCCATGAGAGAGAATGAAGTTCCCTTTTTCATTTGAACCGAGTTAATTCTATCTATCAGACTTCCTTTGATATTGAAAACTCAGAGATATAAAACAAAATATTTCAATGTAGTATGATCCCAAAAGGCCCCCAAGTACAAACTTGAAAAAAACTCTTTTGAGAAATATTTCTTTCATTTTTTTTCCTGTGCCTCTGGGAAAATATATGATTTCTGATGAGCCCCTTATCTATGCATCTTTGTTCTAATTCTCTTCAGAGTTAGTCAAACACTGAAAAGCCTGGGTCAAGAGAAATCCAAGAGTAAGGAAAACAATCTCACGGCAAATGAAGGATGTTTTTTTTAATGCACCAACCTTCCCACAAAGAGGAAGGCCTGTGCTATCCTATTAATGTTCTTTAGATCTGACCTGGAGGAGCTGGGAGGAGAGAGGAATTCCATTCTGAGGGTTCATAACCCTCTCCAAGACTGACATTGGCAATGGGAGCTTTGAGCAGGCAATGCTTAAAGAACCTGCCGTCAGGCGCTCAAGGGTAACGCTTATTGGTTATCTTAGTGGCCTAGTATTTCTCCAGGAGCAAACTGGATTGCTTCTTGTCTTTATAGCTTTCATATGACGTGACAGTGACCTTTAGGAGAAAGGTAATTCAGTCCTCATGAAAGCAGATACATCCTGCTATTTCTTGGTGGAACTGGCTCACTCGAAACACCTGGGGCTCTGGAAGGAAGGTGACCCCAGGACTTACTCTAAGTGATACCGAGGGGCAAGTGTCTTCATTTTCTTTCAGATGGCTTCGGAGGAGAGATACAGATGATTCGATTTTATTCACCACATCAGTTCAGCTTATTGGCTACATCTGGATACATCAAATGGTTAGTAGTTGGGTGTGAATCTATTTTTAATGATTTAAGCTAAGCAGTAACTAAACTTATGTATTAAGATGTCGGGGAACAAAATTAAATCAAGACATAATGATTTAGACTTCCTTAAAATATGGAGATGTTTTCAGTCCAAAAATAGATAATTGCAGGAGGGGATGGTAAGTCCCACAGGTAATGCACGACCCCAGGCTTCTTTCAGAAATTTGCCACTGAGCGAGTATTCCTTGGAATAGTGTTCAGGTAAAAATGCCTAATATGTGGAATGTGTAAGACAGGTTGAGGAATAACAACTGTGAAGGAGCTCATTCATGTGTGCATAATTTTCAGGTTCTGTTGTTACTCAGTATCACAAGACATTTATGATTGAGAGAACCAGGATAAAAAATACAGACTTGGAACATGAATTGGTTCATTATGCCAAGTGGGAGTTTTTTTTTGTGTTGAGAACAAATTATGCTTTCCTACTATTGATGCTATGGGGTTTCTGTACGAGAAGCAGGTCTCTGTTTAGCCATCACAATATTTTCCTTCTCTGTAGTATTTTTTTAGCCTTACGGAAGGCCAAAAAATTACCTGCCCCAACCTTTCTTTTTCAACAAAACCATTTTTCAAGCTTAGCCTCCATTATTTGCAATGGGCATTGTAAAACAGCGTGCCGAGCTCAATTTAGACAAGAACTATTCTCTCTGAAGCTTTTTTGATCTGATGTACTTGTATAAGATGGTATTTAAATTGCGCCTGTGGGCTTATTAACCACTCACATCACAAACCTTGCTATGGTCCTGAGATAGAGCCGTATGAATAGGACTTTTATTTTTATTTATTTATATATTTACTTATCCTGTTATATCTTAGTCTGCGCTACAAGTCATTGCTTTATTTGGCACAAGTGATGAGCTCTGATCAGAACTGCAGATGTAGAGGGATCACAGATACTCCCTTATTTTAATTTATTTACTTTATGTAGCTCCTTACAAACACCAATATAGCTGTAAAAATTAACAGGCAAGAGAGGGAAAGACTTATTCAGATAATGAGTTTTCTAAGAGACAGAATGAGTACATTAGGATTTCATTCATTGCACTGTCATCGCACAAGATGCAAGACAAGCTTCAGTTACCAATTCCAATAAAATTAGCTGTGTTCAGAGGGAAAATAAATCCACCTCAGGCCTCAGATGTGACTAAAAATTCCACCATGACTACAAACAATTTCAACTGAGACATCCATTTCTGTATCAGATATCAAATATCAGATATTACAGAAAGATCATAAATGCAATTTTTTCTATAAGCAAAAAACATTACTTATAATATCTGCTATCTTATCTTCTATGCTTGGTATATACTGGCAACGAAAACTACTAAATGCCTTTCCTTGGAAGAGAATATATAAAGTAAAAATAATAGAATGTCACTTTCTATTTTCCACAGAGAAGAATCTCGTTCTATCACATGTGTGTTTATTCTGCAGCAAGCATCTTTTTGAATCGGAATAAATCTCCATTTCTCACAGCTTAGAAAAAGCTTTTTGCCAGCAATGTTGAGCTCAGTTCTAACACTTCATTAGAGAAAACAAAAAGTGCCATTCCCCAGAGAAGAATAACATTAAGAATTATGAGTTGTTTGTTGTTTTATGGTCAAGTGTCTATGAAAAGTTAATTTTTGCTCATATGAAGATTATTGTCCTTTTCTAGAATTGTTTTTAAATCTTGGCTGCAAATTGAAAGCCCAGGAAAAAAATTCTCTACACTTCAGCCTTGTTACTGAAAAATAATGTATTTTAGGATCTCAAGCTTTTATTCTTTTTACAATGACCTACAACTTCTCACATTAGGAAGTATTGCAAGTTATTAAATACTGCTACATATTTTAATTTTATGAAAATACAGAAAAGCTGAGCCCTATCTCAGCTGAAGGTGGACCTGTTCCCATTGACGTAACCATCTTTGTGTGAGTGCAGGAGCTCTTCCTGGGAATCCCTTCCCAGCCGCTCTTATTCATTATTCAGCAAGGGCAGGAATCGGAGGTTGTTCTGTTCTGCTCTGGAAAGCCCTATGTGTCGGTATTAGCACCTTTCTACTTCATTGGCCTACTCAAACCATGTTGCTGGAGCTAGCAAAAGAAAATGAAGTCCTTGCAGTGAGTCCTGTTGTCCAGGAGAATCTGCAGATGTACGGGCAGACTTCAGAAGGCCATCCCAAATCCACATTCTGTCCCAAAATGTTCTCAATAGAAAGTTTTCATGTGTCAGAAGAGCAGGACTTTGCCCTGCTGTGGTATCAGCGCACCAACCTGGTCCACAGTGCAACCAGAGCTGTTTCCAATGTGCTGCAGTTGCCCATCTGGCTTTTTTTGCATCACCTTCTCTCAAGACAGCGAAGCCGTCAACCGCACAAGGCTTCCCACGATACCGGTGCCAAAGGTTTATAGGCTGCAGCTGCTGGACTACGCAGGAGGCAGGAGGTGAGCAAGCACTGGCAGCTGGCTGCCTCCAGAGCCCTGCATCCCTCCTTCTACCAGCGCTCCTGCCAGCCGCTCTGCACCGCTGTGCTCACACGTTCACACTGTCTCTCACACTCACCCACTCGCTCGTCAGTGGATTAACATTGACATTCTTCTTGGAAAGAATGTGCTCCTCACAAGCTCGTGACTGCAATGTGCAGCTATTTATAAATATCAGCATGTTGAATAATTCTCCTGCGTTACAAAGGAACATTTCCTAATTCTGCAGTGAGATAGTGCATTTTATATAACAGTTGGATGTTTTGTCTGGATGGATTTTGCAACAGCTCCAGGGGTTTCTTACAATGCACCAGGGAACTGAGGCTGCATTTGCAATTCCACCTGTAGTGATTCCATGTGGGTGCTGAATTAGAAGAAAACTGTTCAGTCTTGCATTCAGCAAGAAGAGAGTGCTGGGTGTCGTTAAGAGATGCTAATGCTAATTAACTTATGAATCCAATCCACTCCAGGAGGGTTTTGTTGCCCTTTCCCCTCACTGCTTCTGTTGGTAGCATGACACCATGTTAGCAGTGACCGGAGACACAGGCATATCCAAGGTATCAGAAGGAACTCAGAATTTTAGTAGTGTGTTATGTAGACCTGACCAGGATAAAGGCAACGATCGCAGTTGTTTAGAGCCCCATCTCTACTGTTCCCACTGCAGTTTTGCATGGTGCTGTTGGCAGTGTTCACTGTACAATTCAATGCAGCTCTTTTCATGGTATCAGATATTAAAACCTGGTAGTCATGTTGATTTAACCTACATTCTTTTCTAGAAATCTGGAAAAAAAGTTTTGCAAATTCCTTTTCCAGGTATTTATGCCTGTCTTCTTACACACTAAGCGCATCTCACTTTACTATTAATTGGCCAAAGAACTAGATAACGAAGTAGGGTGCAGTGCTGTTTGCTTTCAGTGCATTGCTCTGTCCAGAAATAATGCATTTTAAGAGGTCTTGAAAAATATTTTCCATTTGATGCTGAAAGTGTTCTCCTGTGTTGGTTCTCCCCACCTTTCAAAACAAATCCATAAAAGTAAAAAGCTTGAGACGCTCTTGTAAAAATATTCTTGGCTTAAAATAGGCTATAAACAGAAGAAATAGTATCAAAAATTATCAGTCTGGAGGAAGTAAAGGGAGGAGGAGAAAGGGTGAGAAGTGTTGGAAAAGTATAAAATGTTAAGCAAGGGGAAAATTTTAGCATATAAATTTATACAGCGTGAAAATTCTGGTTGCTAGGACTCTTTTCAAAGAAGATACCTGCTTATGCAATAACTCACCTGATGGCCTGGCAGCCCCCTCAGCCCTCTATTCCCAGGAATAACAGAAGGTGGAGAAGACCGAGACAGGAAAACAAATGCAAGAGTCAGAGACCTTGCAGCACAGAAGTCTTTGCTGCTGATCTAACCTATAAATCTGGGAACTGTTAACATAATAGTGTAGATAGCTGATCTTAACTACTGTGGTTTGGAGAAGCAGGGGAATTAAGCATACTGCTTTTATGAAGAGACTGTATGCCTCAATCTGCACAGGGGGAAGATTATTTATACAGTTAAGTCCAAGAAAGTTATTTAGTCTGGGAGAGGATGGAAGCCAGCAACAGTTGAGACAGGATACCTGGGGTAAACAACCTCAAGGGAGTTAAAATAACAACAACTCGATTATCAGTTGGGAAAAGACTGTTTTCCAGGCCCTAGGCAGTAGCACAGCTGGTTTGCCAAGACTGAAAGCCCAAAGATCAAAACGAATATGAATCTCAAAAAGACCTTGTTGGAACAAGAAAGGAAGGAGTGGGCTGCTAGCAGCTGTCTGGGGATGAGAGGAAGCATGTGAGAAAGGAAGGGAATGCAGCTAAGCCCAAAGACAGAGATAACAGACTGGGAAATGTGGGCGGAAGCTCAAGGCTGCATCGTGCTCTTTTCAGCAGCAGGTGGAAGTAAATCCTAGTGCACCTGGGTGCGTGGAAACTAGAAATAGCTGCCTTAGAGAGGGACACTGATACCCAGGCTTCTGCTGAGCTTTGCTGTGCACATGGAAAAAGACAAACTCTGAACCTGGATTGTGGAGCTGAGATTTCACATGTTTGTTTGTTTGTTTTGTGTGGGTGTATGTTGACCAATCTTACCCTGAATTAGTCTGACTCTCTTTCTTATACACAGGGCACTGAAGAAATTTCTTGTCAGCTTTACTCAGAAGGATCTGTTAAGTGCTAATATCTTTGCCCATCAAATCATATCCCTGTTATGATTTCTGGTGCAGTGCACTTGCAGGGTAGGGACATTCTTTAAAGAGACAAAGCAATGTCCAACCAAGAAAGTGAAGCTGTTTATTCTTTATTTGAAAGAAACTAGAACTTACACTGAACTAAGCTAAACTATATCTTTTTTTTCAGATGGTGATTTTTTTTCTGTAAATCAAGTAAACAATTAAATTAGTTTGAAGAAAGTTGTCTTCTTCTGAATGAAAGAGAAATCTTTGGGAACTGAAGGACAACTAGTTGCTTGGTCTGAGTCCACCACTTGGTCTCATGAATATAAGGAATTTGGGATTTAACAAAATTCTTCTGGCATGTTTTATTTAGAATACCAAAGAAACTAAAACAGATATCAGCCTTACAAATGATTTGAAGAACAGAAGGAAGATCTCCTTGTGGAAGACTCGCTGGAGTTTCTTAAAACTTCACTTCCTCTAGGCTTGGTTCACTCAGACATCAGAGTAACACGATAAAATACGAGTGCCTGAAGACTGTCTGACTTAACCTTCCCAACCATGACTACTCGCTCTAATGCCTTGCCAGTTCTTTGTTGCTTTTATTTAGTTTTCTGCTTTTATTTGTCTGCTGTTACAGCTATAAACATAACTTTAACCAGGAGCTGAAAATCTACAGAATTTGCTGATTAGTCATCCTTTCTGCCTACTCATTATGAAACATCTTCTACTCGCTTCTCTCATTCTCTTTGCTATATAGATCAGATCAGACGAGTATGTTTTAGCCATCTGAATTACCAGGAATGAATGTGAAATCACAAAATACATACTTGATTCTCCCCACGGACTTCAAACATCAGAAATACCTACGCTTTCTGACTCTGTTTATGCTTTTCTTAATCAAAAAATGCTTTAGCAATTGTTTTGAAATTTTCCATTTGTGAAGCTAGGTGAAGTACCATGATAAGTGTTAAGAGGCCCACTGCTGTCATTCTGATGACCAGGAGCCCTGTACTTCGTATTAGTGAGGAGCTGACTCTGTTCTTTGGATTTCAGAATGGATAGAAAATCTGTAGTAAATTTTAATGTTTATTTAAACTACACTTTAGCAAGTAATGAGAATATTAAGGAAGAACAGCTCTTAAATAATACCCTTGTGTTGAAAGCTCATGAATTTATTCAGTTTAACAAAAATAGAAGCACTAACAGCAGCAAATCTCTAAAAATGAATTTGTGTGACTAGACTGTGAAATATAAAGAACTAATCAGCATGGCCAGCTGAGAAAATATTAGTAATTTGCCTTTAGAAAAAGCTTGGCCTTTTAAAGTTAGAGATATAAAAGCCAGAAAGAATTCCATTGTAAGGACAGAGAGAGACTTGTAGGAAGTGCTTTGACCCCATATTGATAAGTATATTCAAATTATAGTGAAAGCAGCATAAATGAAAAGGGAAAAATATATGATCACAAGAGCTATTTCTTGGAGACCAAGATATTTAGCAATAGAGTAGGAATGCAAAAATGTGAAACTGAACAGTTTACAGGTTTACAAAATAATTTATGGAGGGTAACAGGCTACTGCATGTTGGTTTATCTACAGTTATTATTTGTTACTGTTTACTATTGGCCAGTAGAAAAAGCAAAGGCCTCAAGGTTAGACTAAACTCAGTCAAACTACTCTGGAAAATACACTGTGTTTGAACATGATTGTGACTTTTTTTTTTTTTTTTTTTTTTTTTAAGAACTTCAATGCTAAGCCATACAGGCTAGGACAAGCCATACTCAGCATTTTAGCAAATTAACTGTGATATTCCACAGCAGCAGTTCTCTGCAGTCAACATCATGTGTGCAAATTCAACTTTCGGCAACTGTATTCAAATGCAGTAAGGTTTTCTGAAAACAAAAACTCCCTGAGACAACAGCATGTAAGTACAAGCATTGACTGTGTGGGATGGTAGTTTATGTTTGGAAAGATTCTTTTATCTTTGAAGCCTTGAAAACCTTAATAAATATTTTGGAACTGCTTCCCTAAATGGAGTCTGTTTGGGATTTTTTGGAATCCTGTCGTGCCTGCCTCCTATCCCATCCCACACATTTGCCTCATCCGTCTGCCGTGGCTTCCCAGTCTGGCCGCAGACTCCAGGGGCCAAGGAGAGTCATTTCCCTCAGTAGGTCTCAGGCAGTAGGTCATTACGGGCTACAGAAGTATTTGCTACAAAATAATAACAGCCAGACCAAGTAGGATTCAGCTAAGCATTCTATTATTGCTTTTGAATTTGGAATTTCTTGCTGAAATCTTCAAGAAAATATTATGTTTTCTGAGAGGAAATACCTAAGAGCCATAGCACACATCAGAATAGAGGTTATTTGAAAATGATTTCTGTGTTGGGAGTCTGTGCAGTTGGGGCAAAATCTCATAAAAATGTTTCTAACCTGCAGCAAAAGGTCATCTCTTTGGTTCAAATACTGGAATACTGGTAGACACTGGAATAAATATTGCATTTGTATGGATACATAATGTTCTCCTAGTGGGCCTCAATTATAATTCAGTTTTCTGAATTATGTTTCTGAATGATGCTACTTACAGAATCTCGTGGCGTAACTGAGTCTACTCCTTCTCTCCTTAATAAAATGAGTGTGCCAGTTGTGTTATAGGCACACATCTGCACACATCTGGCCCAGTTTACATCCATGGGCTCAGATGTCCAAGACCACCCGTGGGCTAATGTCAGCATGGAGGCTCAAGCAATGCAGCAGTTCAAATTTTTCCATCTCTACTTGTAACCAGTCTGATATTTCCAGTGAACATAAAACTGTGCTGGCCCATATGACAGTGGTTTATAAAGTCTATCAGAGATACTGTGCCATAAAGCTTTCATAGTGACATATATCCTTGTTCATCTGTCTCTTCATTTAAGGGCCACCTAAGTAACTCCTTGCATCTTGGCTAAGCATCAACAATGTTCTCAGCCCAACGCAGGAAAAAGGAAGGCTCAATCTCACTCCCAAGAAACTACCACCACAAATCAGCCACTGACAGCCTTGTGAAACCCATGGGAAGGCCAGGTCTTGAAGTGTCACGGATTTACAGTTCCAGATCACTACTCAACAGCATCCTTGCTGGCAGGAATCTGTGGAGTTGGAAAAAGTGAGTCTTGAAGGGGGATTTGAAAAAAAGATGACATTAGTGGTTCTGGCTCTGCACAATACTCATGAGAGCTTTCTTTGCCAGCTTATAGGGCATGCTCAGCGAGTGCCTAGGGATGTTGTTGTGAGCATGGCACTTCGGTACTTACATGCTCTGAACCAGAAATAACCCTCGGTTACCTTCCTGTGGGAGGACTTCTGTTCCTGGGCAAAAAGAGTTGCTCTGTTCAGAGACTTGTGTATGGCCTATAAACACCTGAACGCTGCTTTTTTGCAGCACCAGTGCGTGGCAGTGAAGGGATGTGAGAACTCAGAGCACCACAGCTGGTTCCAGAGGAGTTTGTTACATTCCATCAGTAGTGATTTCCAGAATTCTGTTACATTTTTCCTTTGGCTCCATCTACAGTTCTTGACCCTTTCCCATGAATTCCTTCCCTATTTTTTTTCTCCCTCTGATTAATTTAGCAAAACAGGACTGTGCATTCTCTTTGGTTTTCAAATGTGTTGAATTCTTTGAACTCGCCACTAAAAAAAAATTTCTTTAGGGAAAAAACAACTACAAATAAATAGTGAAGCATTTTTAACGATCAAAAGCTCATCTTTTTCTGGCTGATGTCAGTTAGAATTTTCAGTATAGGTTAAAAAATATTTTTAAAATCTGTGCGTTGTTGAAGAATGACAAAGAATCTTAGAGATACTGGGATGAGTTTTAAGTAAGTATATGAATAGACGAATTAATAGTAATATGTTCAAAATTGTAGTATGAGTTATCAAGAACTTCACAATAGCTTTCTGGAGGTAGTTAAACAGCTCTGTCTACTCTGTCATATAGGAAATGTGCCGGGGGCTCAGATATGTCGGTGTGTACCAGGAGGCAGTACACAAGTAGGACTAAGAGGGTCAGCTTTTGTGTTTATTTCACAGTATCTCACTGAACATAGCACCTTGATTTATATGAAATATAAGTTTCTTGATTTTGATCTATAATTTTCACCGCGGAGGAATAGAGGGCAGTCCATCCTATGTCCAGTAGTTAGAAAAGGTATTTTTACATAGACATCTACAACTAACGTGTTAAATGCATTTGATCTAGCTTCTGACACCCATTCCTGAAGAATGAACTCCACATAAATAAATCATTTTCATCTAATTACATCATTTTGGTTATCCAGTTCCGCATTTTACTTATCTAAATCATTTTAATACAATCCATAGGATAGAAACATGGTGTCTCTGTACCTGTCCATACATTGTTTTCTTCTTTCAACATGTATCCCAGCAGTGATGTTGTATCATACCTAGGTATATAAAATTAATAATGTATATTTTTATCTCTTAGTGCTATGCGCCTGCTATTCATTATTTCATAACCCTCTGTGTTTACTAGGGGGATTTTAAAGAGGCATTTCTGGAAATGTTGGTCAGAAGTAATTCCAAAGGACTCAAGGAAATATTTTGTGACTTTGTGCTGTTCTCTGTCAAAGCCAGTTTCATGTTTGGGTGGATATTGTTTCTTAATTTTGCCAATAAGACAATAATGCAACAATACCACTGTCTTTGCCATCCTTATATTTAGGGATCATCAGTTTAAAAGAACAAGATGTGCTATTTGTCTCTTAGAAATATATGAGAGAGAAGAAATACCCAATGTCAGAATTTTATTTGTTTTGTGGATCCTAAACTCTTTTTTAATGGAGTAGACTTTAGACAAAAACAAATTACATTGTCCTAAGCACTGCAACTGTCTGCTCTAACAGACATGATGCTCCTTGAATAAATCACAGGCAGGATGGGCAACGCGCTCAGTCCTTCTCTGCTGCTTCTTCCTCTGTGATCGTTGTCCAAGAGCATGGGACTGGCCAACAGCTGAGCCAGGAATTAGAACTTCATTTTCTCACATGCCTCCCCAGTGCCCCAGCTGCCCAACCTTGCTGCCTCCCACACACAGATGTAAAAAAATCCTGAGTGAGGGCCAGCTGTGTCACTCATATTCATGTGAGAAGCCGCAGTAAGGCAAACAGGAGACTCTATGAAACTGTATGAGTCAGGCTCTCAGGACCAATGTCATCTTAGCTGCAAGCAAGATCTCTAATGAAAATGAAAAATGTGATTAAGTCAGTCTTGATACCTAGAATACCCCAGTGGCCCACAGCCACCAGCCAAATATATTGTGTGTGTTAACTGTGGGAACAGAAAGCACAAACATTAAAGGAAGTTAGGAATTGATATTAATAGTGTAGTAATATTATGTATTATTTAAATATTTTGTTCAGTTTTTGGTGCCTCATATAGCGCAAGTCTTGTGCACTAGATTGAATTTTCTTTTGGTGATTTAAATTGTATTAATTACTTCAAACTCATTTTACTTGACACGTACACACATTCACGAAATCTACAATTACAAAACCTAATGTGAAATTCTCACTTTTGTAAAACTATCTTTGCAAACAAGCTTAAATGGTAGGTTTATAAATGATGCAGTCAGAACTTCCGTGTATGCTGGACATCTATCTATCCTTTTAAAGTCCTTGTTTTGCAGACCAGAGATCTTGAAACAGAGCAAGTAAGACTTGCAAAGTATGAACATTTTTTCTACCAATGTGATCATTTCTGTAGCACGTTACTGTGCTTTTTACAGACAATTTAATGCAGGCTTGTCTACATACTTAGGTTTGTTCCACTCCAAGATAAGCAGCGTGCCTTTCCATGTGCCTGCGTGTTTCCAGGTAATTTATCCAAGACATCAACCTAAATTATCCTTCATACTTGTCAAGAAGTTGGTCGTACCTGCTGAAAGGCAGTGGTAGATCAAACAGCAGCATTCCTCTGACATGCCAAGGTTTCCGTGAAAGGGCTGAGGAGAAAAGACAAAGTCCTGGCTGCACTAAAGTCAGTGGAAGTTTGCCCTTGACTGTGCTGGATTTGAGGCTTGCCTATAAACTCTGGCACTTCATTCTAGGAGGACTGAACTGTTGACATAATGAACGGTCCATGTTGGGAGTGGTTGGGTGAAAAGTCCCGCTGTGCCTTGTGTCCGTCCATACAATAAGTGCCTTCTTGTTACAGAAGCAAAAAGTCAGCCTACACCAGCAGGCTGTCCTGAGGCAATTACTGAGGAGAGTAATCCCATGCACTCCCCAAGTGAGGAGAGAACCACTGAGTAGTTGTTGGTTTCATATAAAGCAACTGTGGTGGACTCCTCAGCCAAGCAGCACAAGGTTGCAGAAAGCCAGTGTCTAAGCTGAAACGTAGGACATGTTTTCTTAGTAGTTCAATATCCAGTCTGCAATCTCTAAGCATGAAATAATTGCAAAAAAAGGCCCTACACTTTGCTTGTTCACTGTTTCTGGTTTTGATCTAGAGCTCTGCAAGTAATCTAGCAGTGGGGACTGCATGTTGACTGTAATACGATTTGTGGAACAGTTCAGTCTCCTCAGAACTCCTGCAAGTCCTACGGAACTGATCCTGCCAATCTGCTCCTTCATATGAGTAAGGGACTTGGGAGTCTAGCACTTCTGCCTATCCGCTCCATCTGATCATGCTACAGGCCACAGGTGAGTGAATTTTGAGAGTGACATAGCTCAGCCTATAATGTCTTCATATTGTCTCCTTATATTTTGTTTATAATGAAAATGTTCATAGCATGTGATGGTGCAAGCTCTGAGCTCCGAGCCATCTTAGTCCATTAAATAAATACATGCAGGAGCTTTTTTGAGTTGCAGTTCTTCTATCTGTAGAGTTAAACCCTGTTTTTGGAGTAATGCCATGATTGCAGTCATTCAGCTGAAAGATGAGTGTACAATCCAACATGTGCAATGAAACAAGAATCTTGGCATCTATTTACATGTGTATGACACTTGTGTCATTTAAATAACCTCTCAAGCCTCTTGTGTAAGTGTTATTGTTCATGTAATTACAGATAAAAATGAACCTGCTTATCAACCAATCGAGCTGTGTATAAACTCTGCATGTTAGGGAGAAGGATTTTGAAATGTACTACATATACAGAAGTAGTATAACATGCAGAAGAAGTTATTCCTGCTATTAAAAGGTTGATTCACTGAGCCCTATTTAGTTTTTAATTTATAACAAACTTGCCTAATCTCGGCTTTTGCACCTTCTGTTAAAACATTAAATAAAATTACATGAAATATATCCCCTGTGACATTAGAGGAAATGGAAAACTTAGCTGTACATTAATTATATCCCAAAATATGGCATATAGCTTAATAAAGTTAAAGAACCTTAGAACAATGACATTTATGCTTTAATTAGATCAAATGAAAGCTGTGCTACACACTTTTAGACAAATATTTTTTCCTGTGGAACCAGGCCTTTCTGACAACCCATATGATTCCCTGCAGGATGTCAAGTGTCACTCTTATTACATAGGCTAAATTGGCTTCCTGGGGATGGAAACTGGCAAAACAAGCACGAGAATAAAAAACATTATGAGAACCAAATAGACAGTAAAGGCAGCATTAAAACATGGCTTTCTCAAGAAGAGACTGAGTTTTCCCAGGAAAGCATGTTATTTATTTCTGTTTAGAGAGAACACATTAAAAGGACCAGATATGTCCCAAGAATAACAACAAGACAATAAATGTTATTTTAATGATCCCTATCTCCTTTGGTATTCTAATCACAGCACATATGTTAAAAAAGCAGAAAACATCAAAATCTACAAAGAAACAGTTGAGATAAGAATGCAATTCAAAATGAGAGATAGATTAATAGATCTAATTTAATTTAAAGATATTCAAAGTTGTTATAAAGAAACAGATTGCCCATAAGACTCAAAATTTTTACCATATGCACCTCACAGATTCCATGTTTTATTCCTTATGCTGCCAAACTGACTAATGATTTCAATACTGCTCCCCAGACAAGAACAGGACAATTTATGTCTTGTGCATTACAGCTCATTGTGCCTTGCAGTAAAATGAAGCAATTCTTGCAGAACAATTTAGAAGTTCTTTGGTAAGCTGGTCTTGTAAAAAGGAGATTCTGTAGCAGCTTAATACATATATCAAACTGGGGCTTTTGCTGAATGTAGGTGAATGATGTAATAAGCAAACTATACTTCTACTTGCTTTGATTTTCATTTTGCCTTTTCAACACGTCCATGATTTCAGTATTTTATCATCTTCATTATCTTGTGTTTTTTATTTTGTTATCTTCTGTAGACATTTAACTGTTATCTTAGGTGTATCTAGACTTTTGTGCCGTCAGACAGAATTTGGAGATGGTTGTGAGCAAAGGATAAGCAGGGCAACTTGGTAACCTGTTGAAATAACAGCAATTGAATTGTTCACTCTGCAACCCAATGATACTAATTAAAAATGTCAATGCTGTCAGCAGTCCAATAGCATTATGAGTGCTCATCATAGCTATTTAGAAATAAAACCAAGATATATCAGAAAATTGCCATTACTTCAGGATTTCTATCATCTCAAGGATTTTCTTCGCTTTTGGTTGGAATAAAAATGCTAACTTTTAGAGAGCTTGATGTGGCCAAACCACACTCAAATCTAGACAAATGGGATGACTTGCTTTGTTAATACTGAAATAGGTTTTTCTAAACGAGATGGAAGTATTTGATGCTGTTGACTTTTGCAATTAATCCTTCTTTAACGTTTATACTGGAATATTATTAAATGAAATATAATGAAATAATCAATAAAATATATTACCAAGTCTAAGCCCAATACGTAGGGATGGTAGATAAAGCTAAATGTTTTTATGCAGTTGAAATTAACTACTTTGATATGACTGAAATGAAACATGAAAGAAAAAAATGGCTCCAGCTTTTTTTTTCCAGATATTTTTAGCAAAGAAAGCCATTTCCGAGCATTGATGAAGCTGCAGGTTACAGAAAAAAAAAAGAAAATGTTCCATGTAAACCATGTCAGCCGCCTCTAATCTCGGGCCTCATTCAGCCAGTGTAAAGATCGTGGCAGCTAACACTTTTTTTTTTTCCTAGAGACATGTATTTGAAAGGCTAGTAAGTTTGAGAAAACCGTAGAACTGCAGAACCATAAGATGTTTAGGGCATCATGCCAAATATTTGGTATTAGCTGTTTACTAAAACTCATATTCTTACCCCCTTTTGTGGACATGTTTGCCTGCAAACTGATCAAACCAGAATAGTTCTACCCAGGGCTGTAAGCCACAGAGTTCTATGTAACCTTTTCTATACCTGGTCAGGTCTAGATAGTGAGATGCATTTATCTGATTTCCAAGTCTTGTTAGAATTAAAATTTAGAGTTCTTAGGCTGAGAAAGTCCCAAACATGCTAACAGAAAGCCAGGCTGCCTAGAGAACTCCTCTGCACAAAAGACAGGATGCCAGTGAGATATGCAAAAGACGTCAGACCATTTGGGAGTAAAACTCTAACCCCATGTGATCAGCTGGGGAGGGAAAGTCATGAATTTACCAAGTATTTTTTCTTTTTCCTGGCAGTGAAAACAGGAATAAATGAGCAATTACCAGTGAGTTTTCCTCCTCTATTTTAATCCTGAGACATGCCCTGCAGCATCATACTTAAGAAAAGAATTTGAAAACATTGAATCATGCTATTTAATTGTGGGTACTTAAACCTCCCTTTGACTGTGCCAGAGTTTGATTGTTTAGATATGATACAGAAAAATGGGAAATTTAATCTGTACTTATAATTATGGGGTAAATACACCATGAACTCTATAAAAAAAATCATTAGCATTTTAAGAAATGTTTTTTCTTTCCAATCTTGCCACTATTCTGTTGTAACACAACTGGTGCAACGTGCTATGCACAGGCCTGTGTACTGCCAAGTGATGGCTGGATGATTAGAAGTAAATCAACTTGACTTTGAATTCTGTCACCCGCAAGCTGCTAACTACATAGTTTGTCTGTTTTGCTATTGCTTTGCGAATAGAAAAAGATAGAAGGATTTGCCTTCTCACTGAGTGCTTTAGCAGCAGGCCAAATCTGATTCCATACGGTATTAATATAATTTCACTTTTTTGTTTTCAATTTTAACAAGCCCAATAATGTCTGAGAATAGCATTTGTTATTAGTCATGATAGTATGAAAATATTGTGTTTTCCATGAAAAATATTGCAAGAAAAGATGTATTTTGCACATGCTAGTCTTCAAAACACTTTCCTACTATTGTTACCTATGTTCCTGGGGAAAACCAGTGTCTATTATAACACTGCAGAGAACATGCTCATTGGGAATGAGAAGAAAATGGCCTTCACTGAGAAACTCAGTGTTGAGGACAGTAATTCCCTTTTGTCCCTTGCTACTACTTAGGCACTGTCATTTCACATAACTCCCTCTTGCACTCGATCAGTGCTCGTCTTTCTGTGTCACTGCTGCGGATCCTGGCAGTGTGATTGCAGAGTGAGAGAACACATATCAGCTTGTCCACACGGATATAACTGCACACCTTAATATCCTCCCTGTAAAGGGTTCGTGTATTAGAACCCTGTCTGTAGTCCTCTAATGCACTAAGAGCATTTTTTTGAAAATCCTCTTCTCTGATTTTGTCTTCCATCATCATTCAATTCTCTGATTGATAGATCGTAATTTTAATGTGAAGAACAACGTGTTTAGAATGGGAAATCCACGATAAAATCTCTAAGCATCACATTAAAAGGTGATGGCTTAGGGACTAAGCCTAAGTCGCCTGTTGGTGACTAAGAATCAGTCACCAATCCACTCTTCTTCTGGTCTCTTTTTCTGTCATTCTGCTTCATGAACATGGTAAAATAAATCATGGAAGAGGCAGTATGAAAAGCTGAAACACCCCAGGATAAAGTTTGCAAGGCCCTTCCTTTCCAAGTTTGTTGTGAGCAAACTGTCCTGGGGCGAACTGCTGGCACAGTCACATGTGGCTCTGGAGCTGTAGTTAAGTGGGTCTCCCCGAGGTCTGAATGGTCCGTAGCAAGGCAGCGCTCATCACACTGGGCTTCACAGCATGCTGACTGCAGTGCAAAACACACAACCACTTCTCCTTCTTTTTTTTTTTCCTGAAACAAAGATGATAAGTGGGGAAAGCAAAGGGCTTATTTTCCCACTTCCACCTATGAAAAATTTCGCTAATATTATCCAGGAGCCTCATCTTCCTTATCTCCAATAAAACTTTGTGGATGTGACACATTAAGATGCAGTGAACACAGATATGATGAACATAATACACTTCTATATCTAGATACCCAGGATGTTCTGTGATAGGTTTCCCTGGTATTTTATCCAATTCAAAGCACAGCACCTTAGGCATTGGTATTCCAGACTCCTCTTCTTACAAGCTTTCATCTTGATGTGCCTTTCAGTGCTATTTGCACTGTATTATTATCTCATACCCCAGAAGATGCAGCTGCAATACAACAATCTGTGTACCAGATTGATTTAAACAGTGGAGACCTCTCCACTGCTTAAAATCCTGATATCGAGCCTCCTCTTTCGGGGGATTAATACATGACCTAGTCCACCTGGATGGAAACTAATTGATGTGACATTTTACAGTTAATTCAGAACACTGGGCTAATACTAAGATGGGTTTTAATTATGCAGATGCAACCTCTTGGTTCAAGAATTCCCTTAGTTGCAGTTTGCTGGAAGCTGTGAGAGTGGCAGAGCGAAGTATAACTCAGTATGTGCCTTGTCTTTATGCTCTTTTCTTAGACACTGATGAATTAGTGGATGATATCAGAAATAAAATACTTAGCTAGATGAATCTTTGGGTGGATTAGCTTATATATTTGTAGTTTTTTAATACAGCTATACTGATATATATTTTTATGTCCTAAAAAATACTGTAAAAATAGATTATGTTGGAGGTGATCTGGAAGGCTGGATTAAAAAAAGAAAAATGACATGTGACTACATAGTCAGCTATTAAAATATTCAAGATGGTTGTTCCTTCTTTTTAAATGCAAATACAGGAACCATAAAGCATATGGTAAGGGATGTTCCATCATTTTTAAATCATGTTTTTGTTAATGTAGAGATGAATTATGCAGCTTTCCATAATTCAGAGATTAGATTTTTTTTAACATAATTAAGCATATATTGTCTGGTCTTTGAGACATAGGTTCACATGTTCACTTTGACTATTTCAGAAATAAAATCAGATGGGAAGCTACCAAAATGTTTTGTGCAAGCTCTTAAATGAAAGAGCATACTCAGGATTTGCATAATATTTTACTTGTGAAATGCAAAACTAGTCATAAATCATAATTCAATTTATAAGACAATGAAATGCATGTGTTTCTGTTCTCTTTTATGGTTCTTGGAAGTTATTACTTTATATAGCTGGAGAAAGAGGGGCTGAAAAAAAGCAGAGAATGAGCACATTAGAAGAGAGGGCAAATATCAGGCAGCCGCTTCATTGGCATATTTGCTATTTTCAGTTGGCCTGTGTTCAAATGAAAGAGTGAAACATGCATCAGATTCATCATCATTTCTTCTTTTCTTTAGTACACAGATTGTCTTTTGTGTCCTGGGAGACTCAGATTGTTTTGCTGCAATTATTCCTAGAGATTTTCTACCATTTTACTGTTATTGCAACTTACGATCCTCAACAAATCTCTCTGATAAGGAAAATTCTCTGAAGTGGACAGAATGTTGTTTACAAGACTTACCAAACTATTCTTCATAAATTCTTATTTCAAACTAGGCAAAGGCCTCAACTATGTTGGCAGCAGCATTTTTATAATATATGATGGTCTTAAAGTATACTTTTCAAACAGCATTCCCATAAATGTAAATTTGTTCTAGCCCTACTATCAGTTTTGCTGTTGCATCAGAACATCTCAATGTTTTGTGGATTACAGACAGATCAATTTTGGAAATACCCTTATAAATCTAGAAATCCTGAAATAATAACAAAATACTGTGAAAATGTGTGGAATCTTTATTTTATTTTATTGTATTCGTAGACTGTTATAGGGCAGATGGGGTGCTGCGAATCTGAGAAACAAACTGGCAATTTGGTCCTACCCTGTGCAGTGACTGTGTAAAAAGAATGACAGTTTTCCACCCAAAAGATGCTTTTGTTTNAGACTGTTACAGGGCAGATGGGGTGCCGCGAATCTGAGAAACAAACTGGCAATGTCCTACCCTGTGCAGTGACTGTGTAAAAAGAATGACAGTTTTCCACCCAAAAGATGCTTTTGTTTTTACTATTATTAAATTGACTAGAGTAAGTTTTGACACCAGCCAGTTCTGTAAGACTAGCAAGTTAGAGGGATGTCCCATCAACAGAGTAGTCAATGAAAGACTGCTGAAGTTCACGGAATGTGCATATTTGATTCACTAAAAGCTACATCAGACCCTTGTTTCTGAAGGTGAAAAGGAAGAGGCTCAGGACTATCTAATGCCCTGGAAATCCACTTTTATGACTCCAACTTAACAGGTCTCACTTCATGCTCTGGATCACAATGTCCTGCTCGAATTACCCCAGAAACACTTTTTTTTCAAATGGACAAGCTTTTAGTTTATTTTGCAGTGAGAAACATGGCATTTGGAGGTAGGAGATGTATAGAAATGAGCAGTTTTTTTATTCCAGTGATTTAGCCTTAGTTTAGAGTGAAGGACTGGAAAGAGAAATTTACTGCCTGCAAGCATTACCCCTACATAAATCTGGGCTTCAGTTTTCTAGTTCTGATCCCTGTGTCAGGTTTGATTCAAACCCTGGTGTTATTTCTGGGGTCTAAAGTTATGTTCATGTTTTGGTAAGCAGAACATTATTGTATATCTACCTTTTTTTTCATCAAGTTGCTTCACATACCTGTTTCAGGAATATAACTAGGTATTCACAGAGAGAATTGGTAACCAGTTTAATGATGTCAGTTCTTGATGACAGTGCTCCTACTTATTCCAGAGAGTGATGCTAATGTTAGACAAGTAAAATCTCCTCAGCAAGCCTGGTGGAGAAAACATATTATGAGTCAATGTGTTTGCACCCTCTGCTCCTCTCTTATTGTTTTTATTTGGGATTGTTGCCTCATATGTGGTTAAATTTATACAAATTATACATGTGAAGGTAGTGTGGAAGTTAAGAGATGAGGAAGCCTGCATGTTTGGTACCTAGACCATACTTCTACTAGTAGAGAAATATTTGTTCAGTATCAGTTACATTTCTCAGGTAACAGGGCTTCTATCACAGATATTTCACCTTTAGGAGGATTTCTCTAATTCTCAATGTTATTTTCCCTAAAGGAAAAGCACTGCAGAATTTAACAGCAATAACTACAGTCAAAATCATGCAAATTGCAGTTCTGCACCTCCAGGACTGAGTGATGATTAACAGCTTCCACATTCTTCTCTAGGTATCTTATTGCATTTTATAGGAAGAACACAACTTTCTCATAAATTTGAAGTGATAGTTTAAAAAACAAGGTTGTAATTTCCTCAAAAATGCTTGAAAACCTTCCCATGCCTTACTGGGATACTGAATCTTCATGGTTTCAGACCTTGATTGACAATTCTTTAAAGTATTAATGTCAGAAAAAGGCACGAAAAGCCAAAGCACTTTATCCTTTTGTGACATTGATCACTTACTCTAATACCCTTAAATTTATTACCTGTTCCTGTATGATTCAGTTTCTGGATTTTACTGATTCAGATGGAGTAAAGCATTATGGAAAGACTTCAGTTTTTAAAAGAGATTTCCTCCTTTTAAAGGAAACAAAGATCTTTCAAAAATTATTAGTTTTTGTCATGGGATGAAAACACACACAAGAAAGGTCCAAGTTTAGATTTTCTAATTTTTAGTCCAGTGCAGAACTTCCAAAGGAAATGTGTTAATGAAAAGCAATTGCAGTTTAATGCTATAGCATCTCCAAATATCCAATACTATAGCATTTCCAAATGCTATAACATTAAACCGATCTGTTTCCCATACTAGCATCAAGATGCAGAGGATGCATGTATGCTGAGCACTAGTATCAGTGATTATAGCCCTCTAAATTGAAAATAATAATTGTAAAGACATCTGACACACTTGTTCTTTGGTATATAATAACAAAATTGGGGTAAAATCACTTTTCTTAATTTGTTTACATCATGTCAACACTTGTTTATAATTATATTAATATGGTAAGTGAAGCACTCCCTGTTGTGCCACATGAACAGTAAAAATTCTGCATATTGCTATCTTGCATATGTATTATGTTTTGCACTTGGTATTGATAAAGTGCTATTTAATCTCTCAGCTAGGACGAGGGCAGATTCCAGTGCTGCCACTGCTTTTGTCATGAAGCATCTCCGTTCCCTAAGAATTACAGCTTCAACTTGCAAAGGTGGGCATGAATTTGCAGAAACAGGTATTCAATGACTACTTTGGTTTTAGGCTGTACTGTATACATATTCTTTGTATTATAGTGAAAATAAAACAGACTGCATGAATTGCCACTGTTAATAGAACATATTTTAATAGCAGTGATGAATTTTATTCATCAGTTGCCAATGTTATAGGTCTTAGCACAGATACTGACAGGTTCAGAATTAAATCGGCAAGAAATGAGTTTATTTCAGATTAATGCAGAAGAGTTGTATTCACTTACAGATTTAGGAATTCTAAAAGATCCTGCTAGTACTATCTATTCATATTGAGAAGATGGGGAGAAAATGAAATGAATCTTATTTCTCAGTCTACCTAAGTGAGCAAAGAATTGCCTCCAGAACTGAAATGCATCATAGCTGACCAAAAAGACAAAAAGCCTGATTTTGCATAATCGTGTCTGAATCGCTGTAGATTTACTAGAGTGTGTACCATTCTCTCTCAGCCCTAAAACCTTATTTACATGGAGTACCATATTAAATATACTGACTGTTATGTGCACTGTAAAGTGTCCTGGGACACGATTGCAAGGGAAGAACATAGATAGTTGAAGGGCTTCACTGGTTTCTATTCAGTTGCTGTACAGCCTACCGGCATCAAAAGCTATGATGCTGGATGGTCACTTCTCTTCATGTCTGTTTATTCTTTGGCGGCCTCCTCATCTCTCAGACAGAAATTAAAAATATTAATGTGTTTCTGATAAGAGAGCTATAGGGCTTAACTTAAGCACACATGTAAAGTGGTTCAGAGGACACCTCAAAATGCCTAACATAATAAATCACTGTTTTATATTGTATTTTTGTAGAGATGTAAATTGACATAATGGAGGTTTGTGGTCAGGCTTTCATTAGTAATATTACCTGCACAATTTGAGGACACTATTTTATGAAAAACTAAATGAATTGAGCCATGCCCCATTTTCTTTAGCACAGCAAAGCGACCCCAAGGTTGTGTTTCCTCCTAAAGGATATGAATCTAGAAATATCATGACCTAGACTCTCTAAAAGAACAAATATGCAGCTTTAGCTGCATGAAAATACAAAGATTTACAGCATTTCCAATACTCATTAACACATTCTATCTCCTAGCTATTGGCAAATTAGGGAATTAAGAATTAGGAATGCCCATAGAGCATCCAAAACTCTACAACACCAAGAGGCATTAAAGTTTAAGATGCTTAGAAAAACAGCTCAACTCCTCATAGCCAGCTGCACAATAAATCAAAGAGAAAGTTTAAACTTTCTAGATAAGCTGGAGCCGATTAAACACTTCTACAGAAAATGAGGAAACACAGGCTCCATGCTTTCTCTGTCTTTCCTTCCAGTTTACATCTTAATGACTAAACTGTTCCAGGTTATTTATTCAGTGAAGGAGGAATTGATTTGCAAGCTTTCATTCTGAGCGGTTCCATTAATTCCGTGGGACTGTTCAGGGCAACTGAACACAGCAATTTCAAGTTTAAAGATTAACAGACCTTTGCAACATTCTAATATATATATTTTGCATGTCATGAATGCAGTTATTGCACTGGTTGCTTTTAACAAATCTTGCAGCTTATTAAAGTCTGTGATTCTGATCTTTTTCACTTAAAGTTATGAGATAAAATGCAATTTCATTTAAAAATGTATTTTTAGTCCTTGTGTTTGTTAAAAGGCTTAAAATGGGAGCTGAGTGAACTGTAAAGGGTTGGTTGTACTGCTTATGCTTGATAATGAGCAGAGCTGAGGGTAAATCAGTCTTTTTTTTAAGGATAGGATACAACTGTCTCCTCATAGTTCACATATATTCCACCCTCAAGGGCCAGTTCTGCCTCTAAAATTCCTAAGGTTTCATAACTTTGACAAGGAAGATTGATACATTTTCATTAGTAATATCAGGAAAACAGCATTATTAATGAAGTATTTGGAAAAAGGTTTCTACCTGGCACCATCCCTTTGAAGGGATCCACTTCTCCATCCCTAGGTCACACCTACGCCCAGCATCGCGCTAACGCGGCACTAACGCTCCCTTTACCCGCCACTACCCTGACCCCAGCCCGCGGGCAGCACCGCGAGGCCGAGGCCGCCCGCGACCCCTACCTCCCTCTGAGCCCGTCCCGCCTCGCGGGCCTCGCCGCTAACGGCGCTTAACGGCTGCACGGCCACGCCCCAACCGCCACCCGGCGCCCTCCCTCGCGGGGTGCCGCGGGTTCGAGCCCCGCGGGAGGCAGCGGGCGCGGGGCCCTTTCCCGGCGGCACCGCGGAGAGCGGAGAGCGGAGGCCGGGGCCGGG
>VWPW01028663.1:70238-193011 GCA_013389825.1 Crypturellus undulatus
CGCTGTCGCTCCCCGCGCCTCCCGGCTCGCCCGCCCCGGCTCCCCTCCCCCGCCTGCCCAGCGCATCCCTCCTCCCCCTCTTGCATTTGTCTTAATTCCGCCCAGAGACAAGATGGCAACGCCGGCGGCGGTAAACCCTCCCGGTGAGTAGCTGCTGCTGCCGGCGCCGCAGGGAGCCCGTCTGGCCCCGCCGCACAACACGTTCCTCCCGCCGCCTCCCGCGCCCCCTTCCCTCCCCAGCGGGGCGGGCTCGGGGCCCGCGGGCGCCCTGGGAGGGGGCGAGTTCTGCATAAGCATCGCCCAGGCGGGAGGCGAGCGGGGCACGAGCCGCGCTGGAGGGCGGCGGGGCGGCCGCAGAGCCCTCCCTGCCCCGGGCGCTCCCGCGGTTTTGGAGCCACCCGCCCGGAGCGTTGGCAGGTGCTGCCCGCGGGACACGCAGCCGCCTTCACGACGCCTCGCGCGGCCTCAGGCAGCGCCTCGACACCGCCCCCGAGCCCGCGTGGGCTCTGTGCCCTGCTGGGGGGTTTGTTTCCCAAAAGATGCAATAAATGCTTCCCGTAGGTAGCCCGTTTGTTAAGAGAAGTAACCTGCCAAAGTTTCCCCTTGAATGTTTCATGGGGACGGTCGTTCCTTGAGGTGGTGTTCGCCATGTGTCTGTGAGATGCAGCACCTGCCTTTGGGACCACACGTGCACGGCCAAATAAAATAGGTTTGTACGAAGCACAGGAGTCCGTGTTGTGGAAGCGTTCTTTGGTCAACGTTAACAATCTAATGCTAAAATCCACTGCGTTCAGTACCAATATGAAGAATATTTTTGCCAACAGTAGACTGCAGTTTTTAATTGTTTTAACATGTGGCCATGTTTTGTTGTTTTATACAGTCAGATTCATTTCTATCAGCTGAGGACGTATTGGAGTAAATGAGGATCAATGTTTAAAGGTTGTTCTTTAAATTCAATCCTGCTATGTTTACTCTTGTGAGTGGTCGTGCTGAAGTAGGTGTAATGATGGGCACAATTAGTTTGGTTCAGTGAGTGCCAATGAAGTGAGCAGGACCAGATCACATTAAGTTTTAATATCCAAGTTCTGCATATTGAATGAAAAACAATTTAATGAGAGGTTATTTAATGGATGCAATTTGGCTTCTAGGCTACAGTGTCATGTATGATAACAGAGAATTTCATTGCACACACACATAACTGAAGTAAGTGAGCTGTTATGCCAGCAAAGTGGAAGAGGAACTGCTGCCTTTGGCTTGGGTCTGGATTGCATTACTCCTGTCTGCTCTTCCAAGCTATGTGCTGGAGGAATAGCCATGACCCTTAGAGATGTATGCTGAAACCACTCAGTTATAGGAAAGCCACTGCACTGGACCTTTTCCACCTTCTGTGTTGGCCTGGAGTCACAGAAAAATGTAGTTGTGGGAGATGCGCTATGGAGACATCATATGCTAGGCATATGCATAGGCATGTGCTACGGAGCAGCATCAGAGCAGTGCTGCAGAACTCTAACCTGTGAGCCTAGAAATAGAGACTCACAGAAATAGACTAGAAATAAATACTGATCTTGCGGATTTGGGGTGCAGTGCATGGAATTATTGGTGAGGCCTTAAACACCCGAGGGAAGTGGGAGCTGAGCGTGCTGGCTGTAGACATCGCTGGCCAGCGATTTGCTAAAGCTGATTAGCAGTGTGGTCCTCAAACTCTCTTAAACACAGACTGCCAGACCACTGGAAGGTTGAGGAGATGTGATTTTCTGAAGTGAACCAATACACACATCTGTCTGCAGGGTTGAGGTTACAGAGCATCTTTCCTCTCTGGGCACTTGGAACAGATTTGAGCTGAAAGACAAATTCACTGATGATCCTCCCACGTTCTCAGCGCGAGAACTTTGCTGTCAGACAAATGTAGCTAAGCTCAGACAAAGTCAAAATGAGGGGTTTTGGGCTGTGAAGAGACGAAAAGGGCAGACCTTCAACATATATTGTAGCACTGTGCTTGCTCTAACAAGGACAGCAGTCGATAACACTGTGTGAAATATCTTGATTTTTGCTGCATTATTAAATATGATTGCCTGTTGCTTTTGTTATTTTTTTGAGTAACTGCAAAACAGTCCAGACAAAAAAAAAGGAAGCAGATTTTAAGGCTGCTTTTTTTTTTTTCTCCTTTTGGGTCTGGATCATCAGTTGGAGTAAATGAAAATAGCTCTATTAGTATTGGTGAAGCTGTGCTGTCTTGTGCCACCTGGCTTTCTGCTCCAGGATGTTAGGGGAGCACAATAAAGAGATTAACTTGTTAGGCATCTTTAATGATGATTAGAAGTTACAATATGATTAAACTTTTATTAAGCAATTGTCTGGGGTTCTAATAACATTTGATAATTTAGGCAGGACATTAACCTACAGCTACCACAATACAAATACATGAGATTTTAGTCATATTCTAGGTAGCAGAATGGACAGTATCAGAGGCAGAAAAACTGGGTGTTCTGTAGTTATGGATGTGGAAGTCTTAAATGCAGGAGGTTCTGCAGGACCACAGCTGCCTGCATGGAACTGTGTTTGACCTAAACCCATAGATCTTTGTGGTTAATAACTTCATCTGCAGCTGCAACTAAACATCGCCCTGACAAAAATGGGGCCTCCGTTAGATCATCATCTTTCTTCCTCTTCCCTCACGTTTAACCTCAGGAATGGGATCTGGTTAGAGCTGCTTTGTTCGGTTGTCGTAATCTGGATGACTAACTGCAGAGTGAAACATAGTACAGGTGTGTGGGAAGCTCATCTGCATTGGCACAAACCATCAGAGTTAACTTATTTCCTCCTCAAGTAAGATTGGCATATTAAATGAGATTTAAGAGCAAAACAACTGTGGAGGTGTAGCAAGCATTTCATAAATTACTGCTTGCAGCAAAGTAACTTGGTGCCCTGTCTAAAATGTGTATATTTTGGGGATGCAAACTTGTCCATAACTGTTTCCTACTTTTGGGTTGCTTCTTGCTTCATTTGCAGTGAAGTACATGGTATGGTGATGTTTATGTAAGCCAGTTTAGGATGAAAACACAGAACTGTTAAAGAAAACAGTATTTCATTTTCCTGAGACATAACTTGCTTGGTCTGACAGATGGTCACAAAGGGGCAGCTTTCTCTCATGAAAAGTGTCATGAAATGAGCTAGTTTTATCACCCTAGTTCTTCCTAATGAAGTATCCCATGTGGATCAGCCATCCTAGGTAGTTCCCACAGCTGTATAGCCAAATACAGACAACTTGTAAGTCAGATCTGAAGAAATGGTGAGATTTAAAAGTTAGAGGTTATCTGGAGTTATATTAGAAGACAGACTGCTTTGGTTGTGGTATTGTGACTCATTGGGATTGTATCCTTGGATTTAATTAAAAAATAAACAGTGTCTTGAGTTGTTTACATAATTTCTAAACTGGACTGCTTGTTTTTCAGCAGAGAGCATAAGGTCTAAAAGCTCTGAGGATAACGTGCTGGCCAGCAAAGGCATCCACTTGAGATGTGTTGAACATCAAAGGAGAAAAATATTTTTAGTTTAAACCTCTCCTTACTTAATGAGCGGTCAGTCATTAAGATGACTCCTTTTCTCCTTTGAAGTTCTTATCTTTCTGTAAAATTGGTCTTTATTTCAGTTAGACTGTGGTAGCACCTCTTGAATTGTTCTAGAATAATATTCACTTCAGATGTGTGTACAGAACAGTAACTTGAATTAAAGAAATGTAATTTTCTAGTACTTCTAATATACAGGGTACAACAGATTTCATTTGAAAGCAGCTCTTCGATCACAGACTGTTTCTTCAGATTGTTCGTATGTGGCATGTGTTTTGTTTCAAATGTTGCTTCAGACTGAATAATGTTTCCCTGTGCCTCTTAATAGAATCAAAAAACAAAACAGAGATACTGTTGATTTCTGCAATACCGGATGGCATTGCTGATTTTTCTTTCCAGTAAGAAGAATTGCTCTAGGTATTAGGTAGACAAAGAAAAAAATAGCCATTTCAAAACAATCAAGGCAAAGTAGCACTGTTGATGTGGTGTTTATTGTTATTAAGAGGACACAAATGGTGCTGTCATTGTGAAGATGAATTCAGAGGTTACACTTAAATGGCTTGTGAAGATTAGATATTTGTATAGTTTAGGGTAATTTTTTTAGACTTAAAACTTCATAGCTGCTAAATAAGAGTGGAAAATGCATTAATTCAGTACTAACTGAAGAAAGCATGATGCTACTAAGTTTTGCAGTAGTAATGTGAAAGTGGGGCCTTGTGGCCCAGGGATTTAGGCATGGGGATTTGAGGTCTTAGATGTTCTAGATCACTGCAGATTTTCCTGTCTAGCTAGCAAAATCTTTTTGATGACCAGCAATATTTGGAGGTAGAAGATTCATCTCTGGACAAGTTATTCTGTCTATTCAACATTATAGAGTTCAGAGAGGCTGCCTTGGGTGCAGAAATGAGCAGACTGACTCAGCTGGATTCTTTTGTTGACTGCAGAGCAGGTTCGATAAAAGATTTTGGGAGAAGAAATCAGAAAAGGTAGAGGTGCTTCTGCAGTCTTTTGTGAGATAACTTGTGCAAAAAATATCAGCTTTATTAGGTCAAATGGGCAAAGAAAAATGTAATTTCCAAAATCTGGAATGGTTGTTTGGTATATAAACAGTTGATTCAATTTACTTGTTGCTCACAGTGCTTGCTTTGTTCAGATATAAAACATTTCCTGCCACCTCTTGTGTATCCAGCATTCTATCTGATGAGGAAAAGAAGAGTTCTGTAAAGCTACTTTTCTTCATTTCAGATGGCTTCTAATCTAAAAAGATAGATGAATGTTGTGAGTAAATGTATAAAGTTAGTTGTTTATCATCTTCCATTGTTAAAACAAATATCAAAATAAATCTGTACTAAATTAAGTAACAATTTATCCAGATTATTTTATGGAGTGTTTACTTTATGAAATAAAAAGAATAATTATGTTTAGTCACTGTGGTCTTGGAAGATTTTAAACCTGATAGCTCTTTCTTCAGCCAACTATATTTGTTTTCAACTACAAACTGTTTTTCATTTTGACAAGCTAGTAACCAAACTGAATTGACTAAATAAGCTAATAAACTGATATGGAGAAAATACCCACTTCTTGCCTACTCCAGAAGGAGCTATTTTGTCATGAAAGGTTACAGGATTTGAGCCAAGTCTGACCTTAAAAGTAGTTAAGTTGCATGGTTTGAAATTTTAATACGAAACAGAGTGTCTATTTTTTTAGCAAGCGCTGATTTAAGCTAATTTGTCTAGTCAGGATTTCAAATGGATCTATCTTTAAAAAGACAACATTAATAAACTTGCTGTTATCCATTTTGCTTCTGTTTTTTACATGGATTGTTGACCATAGTCATGCAATGGGTAATGCATTAAAAGGAGTTCCCAGGTATAATTTCCTTTTTCATGCACAAACAACACAGTGGGCAAAGCAGGACTCACATGGAGGAAGAGAAATCCTTTGTTGCTATACTCTCTATATTGAAAACTCTTTCTAAACTTTATACTTTCTCTCTTTTTTTGTCTGCTTTTATTTCTCTTCTGCCTCTGTTCTGCTTGTATTCCTTTGCTCTCAATTCGTGTTCCAGTTGAGTGCCTCTCCCTTTCTTACAGCTCCCGCCACTACCTTATTTCTGCAGTGATGCTGGACTGAGCCAAGTTTTGGCTTCTCAGTTCCTATTGTGGGAGTGTAGATGAATACTGTCATTGTACTGCTGCTTTTCTCAAGTCTTTCAACAACTTGTAGATTCAGTCTCTCCCCTATAGGTACTAACCTCTTACTTAAAGAACAGTGTCACTTTTTTTCTAAGTATTAGCTGTGCAGCCTTCTATGAAACCCAACAGGTACTGCAAGGTATAATCACTTTCAAATTAGGAACATGTATTATTCTGCATGGGCCCTATATGTATATATGTTGCTATTTTGTTCAAGAACAGCTCATAATTTTAAATGTTTAGATTTGGGCTGCTGCTGTTTTTCTCAACTAAATGTCAACTACATGTGACAAATAGCATTATACAAAATAATTCCATATTTTTCTCTAATCAAGCAAAGGGGGTGTTGAACTGTTTAATTACTGAATTTACCAACATAAAGATGCAAAGGCTTTTCAGGTAAGTTGCTCATATAGAATGCCTGAAATGGATAGCAATTAACAACAGGCTCTTCATTGGTATGTTAATTATGCTGCTGTTTCTCAAGGTCCCTGTTCTTGTTTAAATGTTCAGTTACACTGAACTGGAGCGTTCACTTCCTGGCAAACATAGAATGTATCAGAACAGTTTGACTCTCAGATACATGCAAATATTTTATGGGAAAAGACATGCCAGTAAATCATTGAGCTGCAAAGAACAAAAACACTGGATATTTGTATTCCTCAGAGGTAAAAGCAAAATCTGCTTTTATGGAATATACAGGCATGACTTTGAAAAATGGTCCCCACTACTTTCTCAGTAATAATCAAGAAGCACAGTTTTATACACGGAGATAATTTTAGGGTCTTGTTACTACTGGCTCTGTACTTGCCATTAGTAAAGGCAAGTGGACATCTGGATGCTGTAAAGCCCTTGCAATTCGTATACTTGTAAAACTCCATTATCTCTAATAACCGGATGGAAAATCAGACTGAATTGGAGATGATTTTAAAAATGGGATAAGACAGATTGTTTTGAATGTAAGCAGAAGTTACTTCTTATGAGTAGATCATAAGTTAGTAATTTCAGAGCGTATTAGATTTTCAGTTTAATTCCTTTGAGGCTGCAGATTATCTCTTATTATTGGTCTGATGGTTTACCCGATGCTGCCCCAATGTCCTGTGCAATGTGGTGTAGGTGACCCTGCTTATGCAGGGGGTTGGACAAGGTGACCTCCAAAGGTCCCTTCCAGCTTCGGTCGATTTGTGATTTTACAATCTCCAGATACTGCTGCAATAAGTACTAATACATGGCACCTGGCTTTGTTCCTTAAGCTATTCAGTAATGTTCTGAACAGGGAAGGGATGGTAAAGTTATGTTACTCAGCAGCATGTCAGTATAGGGCAAATACTTAGTGCTAAGTATTTTCTGTTTTTCTAAGGCTCAGTCACATGGAAAGTGGTTAATCTTCCAAAGACACAGTGACCCTCATCGCATGGCAGAAGTCAGCAACCCCTGAAATGAGATGCCAATTGTAGTAGTAGCTGTAGGAAGAAAATTATAGTCATAAAATTATCAATAAAATGGCACTAGCTACTGTGTCAGTGCCCTCTGAGTCATATTTGATCTATTTATTGACAAAAATATTTCTCTCAGTACTGCAGAGCCACTACAGCTGTGGAAGTAAAAGTTGGATTTGCATTTATTTTATTTTTTTGTTGTTGTTGCTGTTCAACATGCAAAGTTGCCATCTCATGTCTCTGTCCAGCTTTGGAGACTCCCAAGTGCTGGCAGCTAGACAGCTTGGTTTGGAAATGCTGAATTCTTGTGTTCCTAACCACTCAAAGGCAGGCTGTGGAGCTGGCCCTATATCAGAGCCAAGAAAAAGAGGTCGGTCTGATGACTACTTGTGAGTCACGGTCACAGACAGGGTACCTTGCCTGCCTCTCCCTTCAGCGTTACGGTCCACGGAGCTGAAAGAGCTGGACGGGTTACGCTCCATCTCAGCTGCTCTGCAGCCATTGTGTAGCTTAAAGGCTAGAAGAGGTGAGCTTTGAGATATGTCTTGGAGTAGCCATCAGCAGCTGGGGTGTGAGGACAAGTTCTGTTTTCCTTCCTCTCCTATGGCAGTGGTCATCTCCAGCAGAGAGAACAGTGGACTGCTGTATTCCTATGGCCTGGAGACAAGCATTCAAGCCACATAGATGCTGCCATCGCAGCCAGCTTTCTCCTTTGCTGCTTGTTTTCTCATTCCAGTTTCTCTGTATGATTTTAAAAAGGAGACTAAATGTTTAAGCTGAGTTTGAGGTTAGACAGCTGTGGGATATTGCTGTAAAACAAAATCTTAATGCCATGGTACAATAACCCATTTGAAAGATATGTGGTTTTGTGGGTTGGCATTTTGGTTGGGTAGAATCAGTTGAAAATGTGTGGGTGGAAAGAACAACGTTAACATGAAATTCACACTGAATTATGTTTTGCTTGAGGAAAATTGGTCATTACTTTTAGAGCTAGTACCTCCTTTATTTTATTCCTTAGCTAAAGAAGTTGTACCTCAGTACTTGGATGGAAAGGCTGATTTGTCATTAAGGAATTGGTTCTGCCTCATCTGCTGATGATATGCAAGAACTTCTGTGCCCTTGGCAGGAGTGAATAAGAGACAGGCAGGGTGCCAGCCCTTGCTTTGCCCTAGGAAGGGCACCTGTGTTTCAGAAGATGCAGGGTCAGGGCTTTATCTCTTCGGCTGGAGCGTGTGGAGGTTAATAACACTGCCTCTGAGGTCAGCTCCGGAGCTCGTTTGTGCCTCCACCTATGCCCCTGTGTTGGGATTAGTTTTTCATGGCAGACTCTAGGACAAAATGTTCTTTCATCATCGCTCAATTTAAAATGACTGTGATAATTTATGAATAAGAATATCCGAGACCAATAAATTCTCTCTCTGCAGGAAAATTCTTGGCTGTTACAAGCTGCCCGCATTTTTCAGTTTTATTGCTGGCTGGCTGTCTCATGTCTGAGGACTGACCAGGAATAGAGGACAGTCTTGTGACACAATTCAAATTTACCACAAAGATTTTCTGCTTAACCTCTGGCAAGTCTTGTAATACCCCATGCTTCAGTTTCCAATCACCTGAGTTTTGTTTCCATTTCCCATGCCTTCAATTTGCCTGTCCTTAAAATCCTGTATTCTGGAATGGATTTTCCATGTGGATCTTGTGTCTATCGCATCATATGCAATGAAATAGATAGGATTACAAGAGGGCTATGAAATGACCTATTTGTGGTCAGCACACATTTGTGATCTATTTCGTGGTCACAAACAGGCGGAGGGCCTGCCCTGGGGCAAAGAGTATATATATATTTTTTCATTGTGATGCTATAACTGATACTATGTTGAATTAATTACTTAAGACTCTTTCTCGCCATGGAGAGAAGCAGAGATATAAAAGCAGGATATGCAATTTATTACTCTTTGGAAACTGCTGTTATTATTTGTTCCATACACATTAACAGCTGTTGGTTTGTCTTTGCTCTGTACTGTGGGTATGGTCTTCGGATGATGTATTTTTTATTGTCTTAGTAAAATATATATGTAAGTATAGATGGATAGCTATTTAGATACTGAGCTACCAGTGTAACAAGATCTTAATACAGGTTTTAAAACTCTTTACTCTCTTGATTTATGATAGCTTTTGAAGCTTAATCTGCCTTTGAAAACATGTTAGTTTTGTTTCAACTAGGTACAACCTGAATTAAAGTGGAGAGTAAAATATTCATTGCTTCTTACACAAAAGAAAGGATCAAACCATATGAAAAATACAGTTCACACTGAAAATGATGAGACATTTTTCAAATGTTTGTTGTGTATTTGAGAGCTGAATTTAAAAAGAAGGAAAAAGCATTTTGTGGTTTTTTTTTGGGTAATACGTTAACTTAAACTGCTCTTTAAATCAAAGCGGTGAGCTGTCACTGAAGGTAAATACATTTTCAGAAATGTCGCCTATCAAATCATAATTCTTTCTAATGTTGAAATGGAATGGTAATGTGTTTGTGGTAATTTTTTAGTAAGTGCATTTGGCTGGTGTTTGCTCTGTCATGTAGAGTTCCTGTAGTAACCAGAACCTGAGTGCCAGCTCTGGCCCTCAGAGTTATTTTGTTTGTCCTTTGTACTTCTCTGTGTGGCTTTTTAGTAAGCAAATATAGGTATTTAAAATTTAGTTTGGTCAATATTTGTAGACAAATACTTAGCATGTTTTTAACAAACATCCACTTTGTTTGTAGTGAGTTTTTTTTCAGTCTTGTTGTTTTGTTCCATATTTGACGTATCCGCAGTATTTTATACTTTTTGCAATGGATGTCACATCACTTTTAAAGTGCATATGGGGACATGGAAAATAATATTCTGTTATTGCATATTTTCATTTGTTTAGTTGTTTACAGGTAAACCTCTAGTGAATTCTTATATTTTGTAATTGAAAAAAAGGAATAATATAATTGTCTTTATTTTAAAATGGAGTATTTTGACATAGACAAAGTATAAGATAAAGTATCATGATAAGTATTCAGGAAATAGATCTTTGTGAAGAAGTCAAGCAGAAACAAGTATTGCACAAGTTGGATTGTTGGATGCGTAGTAAACCTAGAATAAAACTAAAAAAAAATCTTACACAGCAAAGCAGTATTTCTTATTTACTATGTGTCTATAAAGATTTCCCTTGTGCCATTTTCCCAGGCTGTTCCCTTTGGAGTATACTTGAGAGTAAAACATTTTAGAAAGTAATGTTGAGAAATGCAGCTACCTTGTGATTTTCCCAATGCCTGCGGGCATTTATCTCGTTTGTAGACATGAAAGGTGCAATGCTTGAAAGTACCCAATGGAAAGAATGTTCCTACCGTGGGGATTAATGATCCCGGGGCAGCAAAAGGGAGGAAAATCATTAAGTCCTGTATTTGAAACCTTTTTCTTTTTCTTTTTTAAATTTTTATATTTTTACTTAGAAAAAATTTCAACTTGAGAGTAGCTCAGCTGCGAAGACGAGGATAACCACCAGTAGGGATTGATGTGTCGGAGTAGGCAATACCTCTGGAGATGTTCCTAGAGCCGCCTGTGTGGAGTGGGATTGAACATACGCGGGTCTCTGGTAGGTTGGGGAAAGGTGACCTGTTGAAGCCCAGTCAAACTTGAACATGTCATTTTCTTTTTCCCAGTCCTTTTCTGTGGTCTGAGAGGAAGACTGTAATGCTTTGTAAACTGCACCAGGAGTTCAGAAAAATACAGTTAAAAGTAATAGCTTCTCATTTATATGTCACTATTAGGTCATATGGGGGTTTTGATCCTTATCGCCATTATAGAAAAGTTAGGTTACAAATCTGGAAACTCTGTAAGATATAAAAGGAACTTAATATGCAGGACATGAGCTGGAATTTCAAAACTGGTGTTTAACGTGTCGCTGCCCTGCCCCCTCCCCCGCCCTCAATTTTAAGCAGAGAACATAGATTTAAAAATCTTGAGGAAAGGAAGAAATGAGATCTGGTGATAACCGCATAGTAATTTATTTTCAAGATATTTCATCTAAATATTCTTATTCTTGGTGATAGACTGGGAGGTAGAAACACCTGAAAAAACAGTTAATTATCATAACATCAGGTAAACATCACTTGCTTGTTGATCAAGCAGAACTGAAGTCCTCAGTGCTATCAATAAAATATTGTTTAATGAAAACAGGAGAACTCTGATTACCCAGCGGTGCCCAAGGACACTGTAAATATACCGATAATTAAGTATTTGGTAATACAGGTTGTTGTTCTGAATTAAACTTTAAATTAACATACCCTTCTGAAGCACATTTAAAAAAAAATCTTTGAAATAAATAATGTGGCCTAGGTGTCTCTGTACGTGCAGGGACATCACAAGGGGCTCAGAAAGCTACCCAGCAGGGCAGATTGGACTCGCAGCTCAAGAGCAGTGATCTATTTAGGTAGTTTGGCCATCATCACTTCTTCAAAAATATTGTTCAACTCTTTCATGGTCTTCCGTAGAAGCCCCCGCTCAATAACCTGGATCAGTGAAATGACCCCTGGAAATGATTCCTCTAGGTAGTCAACCAGCACTCTGATGTATTAGACCATTTATCACAAGGTACCACTTACATCTTGGTCTGGCAGGGAATAAAATCTTGTATTCTGGAGGGAATAAAAGTGAAGTTAAAAATGATGATATGATAATTCTTCAATAGTTTGTCTGCAATTTCTGTTCTTATTTATTAAAAAGCAGTTGTGTAGGAATTCATAAAAGCACTTGAGCTTTTAAACACTTTTGGACAATTACCTCAAAGGTAACAGCACAGAAAGGGGAAATGAACTGAAGAGTTGGGGGAAGGTCAAATAGTGATGATGGCATGAAATTAGTAATTTGTCACCTAGAGCAAGGGCATACTCTGGCAAATGTTTATTCTGATTATTAATGAAATAATGTAATTTTGGTGGTGGCTTAATTTCTTAATTTTATGGAAGGAATAATCTTCAGGAAGGTTTTGTGTCATGCTCGTCATGTAAGAGCTTAAGGGTGGCTCCCCTGGGCCAGACCAAAGGTTCCAAACTGTTTTATTTTGCTGTTGAGGAGCAGAGAAACTTGGGATGGTTCTGAAGAGGGTCCAGACAATGCAATGGGGGAAAAAAACTCTAGATTTAGCTGTCCTGTTTTATCCTATAATTGCACAGAATGCCAGTAAAGGGCATCACACTGATCAAGACAGGAAATAAGAAATGGTTGGATGAGAGAGTTTTTAATTTGTAGGCAAAAATCCAGTCTTAGCAAGTTCAGCAATGTGGAGGAAGACACAACAGACTTTGGCTATAACATGAATCACAGTAAAGCGGTGTGCAGTGGGTGTTTTGCTTTGCTTTTCTGTTTAATTTTTTTTTCCTTCTACTTGCTCTACTTGCTTTTGAATTTGGAAAAGTTCAGAGTTACCCAATTGGCTTTTTTTTTTTTTTTTTTTTTTTAACTCCTACTGAGCAGCAACTGTCAGATTCCTACCAAGTCTTTTAAACTAATAGCTAGCAATAAACTTCTGGGACAGCAGCACGTGCAGGTGTTTCCTCTAATTCAGTGTTACCATCCTATTCGGTGTGATTGTGCCCAGCCTTAATGTAGCTTTAGCTTGTCTGAGAGCTTGCACTGTACTACCTGGTGTTTTACTGCAGGGAAAAGATGTCCAGTGCATGTCTGAATGCCAACCAAAACAAGCTAAGTGAAATAGACTTGTTAAACGATGAGTTAATGGACTGAGCATGATCTGTCTCAGCAAAACTTGAAGGAAAGTCATTCCACTTCATTATTTTTTCTTCTTCATATTTGTTTGCCCAGGCTGGGCGTGTGCTGCTTCATTTTTGGTGAGTTCACTAATGGGTTAGCTTGGGTCCCTTTTGCATAGCAGAACAGCCATATACTCTATGTTCTAGTTTTGACACAGTAAGTAAAAATTATGAAAAATAACTTTGAATGTTACCTTCTGTTTCTTGCACACAACTTATAATTATGCAGTTATTTTTGGCAAATACAAAATGTCAGAGGAGGAGGGAGGATCACCATTCATTTTAAATGGAAATGATGCATTGTGTGGGAAGTCTAATTTTTTTTGTAATGCAGAATCATTTAATTAGTCCCGTTGCCACGTGCTACTAATATTAATAAAATAATGCTTATAAAGCTAGGCAAGATGAAGGCAGGAAATATTTAAGTGAAGAATCCTATTTGATCAGTGCATGATTGCGTACATAATGACTGAAGACCATATAGGGTCAGATTTAAGCACAGATCTGTACAAGTGATGCTACTACATATTTGCACAAAGTGCAAATGATGCTACTGCATTTTTACTGTGGCTTCATGCAAGCTAAGGATCTGTCTCTCTAAATTCTCCATCAGTTTCAGGAATGGCCTTTCAGAGACCTTTTATCTTCTCTGCAGACTGGCCTAGCACAAGGGACTACCCTACTTTTCTGCCCAGTTTGCTTATACACTTTCCCACCTGCAGCTCTGCCTGGTTACTACACTGTCACCAAGTGTTTGAAGCTCAGGTAATGTTTTTAATACAGTGTTAGTCCAGGTCTCTGAATTTGCTCCTACCATCGCTTTGGCGCGCCTGCAGACCATTGGCGTGAGAAGTGCTTTCCTTCTAAAATGTTACTCCGTCATAATATAGAGTGAAAACCTCAGTAATGTTCAACTTGAGTCAAGTACTTCTGCAGTGAGGATGGAAACTTAAATAGGTAGGTGCTGGCAGCCCTGCAGTGCCTCCTCCCCTCAGTTCCTTAAAAAAGATTTGTAAAGTGTTTACTATCTTATTAGGAAGCATGAGATGGGTCATCAGGGTGTTTTTGTGATGTGTACCAGTTAGACCCTGGTAACCCAGGTATGACTTTGCAATACTACTGCTAGAGGCAGGCCAACATGGGTGCCTAGGTTCAGGTGACAGTCTTCCAAGTTCATTCTGCAAGAAGATACAAGCCTAGTTTTAATTCTGAAGAGGTTTATTATTTTCAGAGACCGGAGACAACCTTTCAGAACAGGAGCCATTAAGGCCTCATTTTTAAATCCTTCCTCCTTATTTTGAATTCCAGAAACCTCTGTGTAGTTAAGGAGGAGGGTCAAAGTTTGTCAGGACTTGTCAGCCAAGTTGGATGTATTGGCTTATTAGAGTGTGTACAAGAAATAGCTCATCTAAGCCAGAGTGAAGATGCTACAGAGAAGTAACAGGAAATTATGAGTGAGAAATGGAAAAATAGCCACGGGAAAAGAATGTGGGAATAAGTGAGAAGCTGAAGGTGAATTGCTACCATGCCATTTGTCAGGGAGACAGGGCGGGAGGAAGGAGCAGGGACCTTCCCCAGCTAGCCTTGGATAGTAATGTGTGCTCCAAGATGGGTATTTTTATCTTCAACGATCTCTCCACTAGTTACAGAGGTTTGAGGCTGAGCCTCACTCTGTATCATGCAAAAGGCTATTCTGAATTTATATGTATGGGCTGTTGATCATTCTGGCTGCAAAGGCATAGGCAGCTAGATGTGAATGCAACGTCCTTTCCTTATACCCTTCTATGGAAACTGCCATGCCTTTGATTCCACGATAGAACTGGATGAATATGATTATCACAAATGACTGGAATGAAAAAAGTGAATAGCATAAAATCTGAAAGAAAAAATAAGTGATATTTTCAAAGTCACATTTAAAATCACCTAGGAGAACTGTATGCAATCATTTTCTGTGTTACAGATCATAAAAATGACTTTTTCAGAACTGTATTTTTTTTTACATGTCATATTTTCTGCATTCCTTGTTTTGGATGATTCAGAGAACCCTGATTTTAAGATAGCTTTGGCTGCCCATCCTGAAGAAATTTGTCTCCTGTTGTCTCTCAAGCTGAGCATTTAAAATGAGGGTTTCCCTGAAGCAGACCACAACACTCTTGGTCAGGGGCCACTCTTAATGCTACCTTAGTATCCTACTTTCTCTTGT
The DNA here is from genome assembly GCA_013389825.1 of Crypturellus undulatus. Lineage (NCBI taxonomy): Eukaryota > Metazoa > Chordata > Aves > Tinamiformes > Tinamidae > Crypturellus > Crypturellus undulatus. The sequence goes on from VWPW01028663.1 coordinate 85,436, forward strand.
ACATCCCCTTGATGCTGTTAAACTACAAGTTGTACAGAAAGAATGTGGTTTGTACTGAGTTTCTAGGAGTCCACAAATGCATCTTGTGGACACAACAAGTAAAGAAGAGGGGCACTGTAGAAGTATCCAGGTCTGTGGCTTTGCAAGCTGCTCTTGCCAGTGGGCAAAGTAATCGGAACCCATGCTGGACATGGCCTCTAAATCACCAGTTGAGCCACTTCCTTAACCTAATTCCTAGTGATTCTGCTGATTAGGCACTCCCCCAGAATGGCCAGCTTAATTGAATTATTTCCTCCCTTTCATATCTACTTAATATTTGCCGGTGATGCTAGAAGGATGGTAAGCCCTGATTTTTATTTTTGAAAGGCAAGCATGTCTCTAATAACTGACAGTATGCCCTATTTTTTCCTTCAAGAAGCACCCCCCCCCCCGTGCCAAAGTATAAGACATCTTTGTGGAGGAGAATTTTTAAAATTAAAGACGATTTATATAGTATTAGTAAAAGCCCTATGTTAGTAGCTGTTTCCAGAACCTAAATGGTTAATGTAGAAAATGTTAGTAATTTTGCTGCAAATAAATTGATCAGTATGCAAGACGGTTGTCACTGGCTGAATCATGGTCCACAGTTAAGGTAAACAGATCTGTGATGACATTTTCTGAGCAGAATACCAATGCTGCTCCGTTTCTTCCCAGAGGTTTCTGACACTTCTTATATGCGGATAAAATTTCTCTCCAAGAAGGTTTTGCTCACAGGGAAGAAATAGCATCTCTGTAAGACTCTTCTTTTAAGGTGGGCTTTATTACATTTTCTGATTTATTTGTTACCATAATTGTATTAAGAGTATCAGAAGGAATGTTTTTGCTTTTCTGCACATTCTGTCTAAACAGTAGATCTTTCTTATTAAATGCTATTTAAAGTATCTGGCAATGGAATGCAAATATAACAGCATTAATGGAGTTATCAAGGCACAATGAAAATATTTTTTGTGATGTTCTCTGAAAGTGATCTCTTTTATAGTCTCCATAGTTAACATGCAAAAGTAATGACTAAATATGCAGTTAGGTTTCAGCATACATGTTTCTATGGAATATTTTTGGCTATATTACAGTTTCATGTTTTCATTAGTATATTTTAAAGTATGAAATACGATTTAATTTATTCTCGTATGTCCCAGTGCTAGGCTGAAAAACCCCTTTGCAATTGAATGCAAGCAAAATCTTATTGCTGAGATGCATCTAACTCCTACATGACTTCAGGCTGTAGAAAAATACAGTTTCAGAAGAAGTTCTTGAAATCTGTTTCTTAGAGCATTTAAAGTGTTTGTGTAGGTTTCTCTTCACAGGAGGGGGAGCATTCTCATTTCTGTATTTACCTTTCAATCTACCTTTGAGGTAACTGACATCTCAATTGGTTTCTGGATTAGCAGTTAGAGATCTGTCACATTTTTATTTATATAACTTGAATCTCATAGGTTTAATCAGGTACTGGTATCTGACTAATGCAGTTTATTACAGTAAATACTAGAGGATAAAAGAACCCTGGCAGGAACATGCTCAGTCCCTGACATTCAATAGAAAATCTGGAACTGGTCATTAAACTTAATGTCAAAGAGATTCAAATTCCATTAAAGTGAGGGAAGAGATTTCTGTCAACTTAGTGGACTTGATACTTAAACCTGGCCCTGTTCATATTTTGCACATGTTGATGTGAAGAACATAGTTTTGAATGACTGAATGGCTGAAAATAGTGTGGTAATAGGTCCTTTTGTAAGACGGACTTACAAGTCGTGTCATGCACAGAGGCTTCTTGTATTTCAGAGCTTCACAGCAAGGGCATGTACAACTGCAGCGTGCTTAAAGAAGCAAAGCAAAAAAAAACCATCGTCTCGACAGCGAAATGATTCAAACTGTGAAGATACCTGGCAAAATAGCTGTGCCTCTCGAAAGGGTGTCTAAGCAAGTGAGCTAGAGAAGAGTTAGAGCTGGGGTTTGGTCAGTGCTTTGGGCTTGAGATGTGAAGTTTGGATTTAAGAGTTGTAGTTAAGTAATCATCCTTTTAGTAATCATCTAAAAGGAGAAGTACATGCATGCTGGGCCATCCGGTAGTTCTTGCTGTGTTTGGGGTTCAGCCCATTAGTTTTACCTCTGAATCAAAGTCCTCCAGCAGTAGTGGCAATTTAAATACCGTTATTCCAATGCATGTGCACCTTCAAGAAGTGTTTTGTAACCCCTAGGGCTAAGTTATATACAGAGCTTTATAACAAATTTGAAATAAATGTATGATTTACTGGGAGTTAGAGATTAGCTCTATATTTAATGTACATTTGCAGATTGTCTTTTATTGGATCAAAGCTTGAAGTCTTCAGCAGTCAATTTAATTCTAGGCAGAAATGTAGGAGCTAATTTTGCTGATTTTTAAACTGAGCATTTACATTCTTCCAGGAACTCACTAAAAATGATAGTGTTTTACTAGATTTTATTTAAGAGCATTTCTGTATTCTTTGGTAGGTATCTAGGTAGCTTTCTAACTTTGAAATTAAATACTGTACATATTTTTGAGTGGAAAAGCAATTTCTGTGTGATACAAGGGAATTTCTTTTAAATAGGTATTTCAGATTTCTGCTGTCATGGTTCTAAATGACTTTCGTGAGCCTTCAACCTGATCTTATTTTATTTACTCATCCTTACTCCCTTATTTTAATGTTTTAATTTTGGATTAAGTAAGTAACATTTGTCTTCTCCCGGCAAAAGGGAAGTTCTCCCAACCTGAGAAAGAGGAGAGTTTCTTTCATAATACACATTGCTGCTGAAACAGTTGCGTGAGTGTCAGGGTTAACATTTGTCTGGAATGTGGGTGTAAACGGGCCTGGAAACATAATCCTTGTAATTCTTTGTTGACCAAGCAAGCTTGGGTCTTTTTTCTGTAAGCAACTTGACTCTTGCCTTTGCTGTGCTGGGCTTTCATTCTAGTTGATGCTGCATCAGAATAGCTTCATCTACCTGCAAGGGGTTACTCTAAATTTGTGCTATGTAATTTCAGATAATTGCATGCTATTCTTCTGATACATACATATATATATATATTATATATATATTTATTTATATTTATTTATATATATATATATATTTATATATTTATATATTTTTTTTCCTTTAGGTCTGTTTATCTGATGCACACTGCATATTTTTTATAGTACTAGGCTCTCTGGAGTACCTACCTACCACAACATTTTTACCTGGGATTCCAGTCTATTGATTTTTTTTTTTGTTTCTCTCTCCCCAAAGCATGCGCAGGTAGTTTACTTCCCTGCATCTTCAGTGCTCAGAGAAGCAACTGACTTTCCCCTTACATTTTCCAGTAGACTCTGCCTTCCTAGATTTGCCCTTGTATTTGGATAGAACATGTTTCTACTTTTGTGACCAGCCTACCTTGTAGTCATCCTGCTCTATCTGTAAAATCCCTTTTGGAATGGGTAAAAATAGCATCAAAGATCTGCTTCTTTTAGATACTGGATAATGAGTAGAAATGGAATTAAATTGGGAAGCAGCTCAAATCTCTTCCATCAGATCTTTTCCATCTTCTCCCCAGACCGACGCTGTTGGGGCAAATAGGGTGCTGTTTGGTTTTTGAGTAGATTTTTATAGATTTTTTTTATTTCTGTGAGTCTAATTTCAATGAGGCGTCCTGCAGCAGCCAGGAGGTTGTAGCTGAGGGATGGAGTCGCTTTGGTTGTGTCCCCGAGGACCCCCTTCAGTGCTCTGGTGTCACCGTTCGCACACCGTGGTGGGTGTGAGGTTGTGTGAAAGGGGATGTTTCTCTATCCTGCTCCAGCTGCTGTCACCGCTGCTGTTCCTCAGGCCCTGGATGGTCCCACTGGAGGAGCCAGGAGCTGGTTGCTGCCCTTGTCATTTCCTCACTGTACATGTCACATAGCAAGAAAGGCACCTAATCCTCCTGATTTCTCCATCTTGAGAGCTCAGAATAATTCTTCTTATGTTAGGGGGGAATTGGAAAGCTAACTGCTTTTTGTAGCAGTTCTTATCCTGCATGCTTGGATTTGGAAAGGTAAATTGGGGGATTTATGCATGAGGTGAACTGGCCCATCACACCTTCAGGGTGCTCCAGCATGGGCAGTATTCTGATTTTAAGGGCCTGAAGCTTTCCTCCATGTTCAGATCACATGTAGAGCAATGTGTGTGGAAACACTGATTTTTCTTTCTGTATTTATATCTTAGAAACTGAATTTTTTGAAGACACTCTTTTAGAGCAGTCAGCTTGAAGAACTTGGCTTTGTTCTCTCAATTATGAGGATGTTTGAAGGCTATTTTGTGTGCTCAACCTATTTTAGATGCACCAAGCATGGAGTGTGCGGTTTTGCAAGGATGCCCTGCATTTTCCTTCCAGTGAACTATAAAGCTACCTTGAATAATGAGCTTTTTTTTGCTTTGTGGACTGCAAAATTTAGGGAGACTAATCTGCTCTTTGGCTTGTTTTTTTTTTCCAGTAGATTCTTGTTTCATGCCTGAAGATATGTTCTGCTACAAGAACTCATCACAATTACATTAGTACTTTTATTTTCTTAAAATGCAGCTTTGAGGTTGTTTAATACTGTTTTAAAATTACTTTTTAAAGACTGATTCCCTTCATAATTTACACTGAAATTTGTTTCTGAGTGACAGGGACACTTGGCAGGTAGATTTATTAGGGTTTATAGTTAAACGAGTCAGCAAAGCATTTCAAAATGACCTCCAGTTGTATGCATGAAATACAAGTTTAAATGTTCCAAGTGAAGTATTGGCACTAGAATTCCAAGAGAACTTATTTTGAAAATAGTGATTTACCAGCTGTTTGGATGTATGTGCTTTTATTTGTCTGTAAATAGGCTAATGGAGGTTAATGCGGTGTTTTTGCATAGCAGAAACTTTAGCTGTAGCAAGACGCTCCGTTCTGTGGTCTTGTAGGCAGACATCTCGTTGATTGTCCTTGAACACTTTACTGAACAGCAGTGGATGGTACTTTGTTCTGTTGCTCTTGTTTGAAAAGGAGTTGGTAAAAATAAATGTACTGGAAGAAATTAATGAAACCAGTGAACAAAGAAAATATATTATGTAAAATGAACAGTATTGCATAATGGATTTATATAAAGTATCGCAGAGATGAAGTACATCAAAAATAATGAATGAATGTGGATTCCTGTTTCCATAGTTGAAGTGGTTTTGCACTGATGTGTTGGGGTGGAATAACAAATTTTTTGAACAGATTTGTTTTTCATTAGTAAATATATTATCTGTAGCTCCAAATATCCTGTCAGGTTTAATAAACAAACATTGGAAATAAAACTTTTTTTTATAATAATTAAATGTTGTGACTTTAGATTGTACCTCTAGAATGTTTAAAGCTTATATGCATTAAAGTTTTAATTGGTTACATTGTTTGAGAGTTGCACAGCGACAAAAATATGCCTAATCTGTGGGAAAGGAAAAATGATATAAATGTATTAAACTCAATAAGATTGTTAATAAATTGTCAAATTACTTGCTGGTAGTGGTCTGAAAATTGTTGAGTAAGGTGCTGTTCCTCAGATCAAAGGTCTAAGGTTTGGAAATATGATCAATTGTGGTTATACTTGGAGCTCTGGCAGAATCGTGAATATCAATCTCGATTTCAGACACAGCTCCGTTCTGCAAGGTGCAACACAAACATATAGGAAGACCTGGGACTTCTTACGTTCAGTCCAGTCTTTTGAATAGCACAAAATATAAATCGCCTGAAAATGTATCCCTGCTCTAAACTCTTGACCTCACTGGCCAGCTGAGAAAATTCTGAAGTTTGTTTTTTTTAAGTACTTGAACCACTGCATAATTTGTCTCAAAGCCCTTGTAAGAAGTAAAATTCTAACAACTCATAGGTAAACTGTAGTACACAGCTACCCCATCTATGAACTGTGATTTTCATTCTCTCTTAAGACCCTTTAGTGGCTATTGACAAAATTGGGCTTGTAAGAGCACTGTGAATTTGCTACCCTACTCTTTGATAGGAAGCTTTACTTTTGCCTAGAAATAAAAAGGAAAACTTTCTCTACACTGTTTATTTTGCAAAAGGACTTTCTCTATTTTTGTCCTCTCAGGTCCTCCCTTTGGAGATGGATTAAAAGCCTTTTTTTCTTTTTTTTTTCCCTCCTCTTCCCCTCTCCCTCTTGTTACAGAAATGGCATCAGATATTCCTGGCTCAGTAGCCCTGCCAGTTGCGCCAATGGCAAGTGGACAAGTGAGAATGGCGGGATCCATGCCCTCCCGAGGAGGAAAGCGCCGTTCTGGGTAAGCCATTTCCTTTTCTTTTTGGGAATGAGACTGGAAATGACTTGTATTGAAGCACTGAAAAGATGCATATTTATATTTGTGATATTTAATTATGCAGACTGCATTATGGTATTAATCAGTGATGTTTTGTTCTCCAAAATATACATTCTTCCTGCAAGATCAAGCTTGCCAAAGAATATATTGTGTTTGTTATTTTGTGTTCTTGTGCTCTTCACAAGAGTTTCAGGCAAAGCATCCACAGATGCACAGATCCAGAGTTTGGATCCTGTGGCTGTCATTCAAAAGTGCATGCATGTTACCTGTATCTTTTTAATCTCAAAAGAGCTTATCATGTGAATAAGGTTAGCAAGATGCTTTCTTACCTGCACATGCAAATTTATCCAACTTCATCTACAACTTGGACTTAGAATGTGTCAAATAGATATGGTCTGTTAAAAATATTTTCTTTCTAATCCCAGGTACAGAAATAGCATAAACAGGCAGTCTTTAGAGATTGTGGTCTATTATCTTCTAGACTTCACTGGATATGCAATGCAATCTCTCAGGTTTTGGGAGAAAAGGCCCAAATCAAGTTCATTTCCTCATATATCAGCCAAAAGATCTGTTAAGAAGGAAAAAAAGAAGTTTTATTCATTTATAGAGGTTCATATAATATAGAGTTAGTTTTTTCATGTACAGATAGTTCAGTACCTGCTTTTATAAAAGCTTGGTCAAAAATATAATGGTCTTAGGATCCTTTCCAGAGATATCTCTATGAAGAGAGCATCAGCAAAAAAGATTATATTTAGCCATAAACATGGCAATGGTAGGACATGACAAGATCAATAATGTGAATAAAATCTTTGCTGATGAGCTTCTAATGAGAGGTATTACTCCTCGTGAGAGTTATTCTCGGGATTGTTTGCCAAGGTGAATTGCCAATTTTAGGTGTATGGTCAAGTAATAGTAGCCAAGACGCTTGACTCTCATTCTTGGAATGAATTAAGAAAGGAGAACGTGCACTTCATCTTGGATGTGAAATTAAATTGATGCAACATAAACAATTCTGAAATCTTTTTGACAGACATTACATTTTTACTTTGAAGACGTTTACTTAGAAGACTTATCCAGACTTGCACTCCAAATAGAAAACAAAGCATTAACATCTTTTCAGTGCTGTATAAAAAATACAGTTGTTTATACTTCAGAGCAACAGATTTTTTTCTTTTTTTAAGGGGGCTGTTTTTGTTTTTAATCATAAGCCTTGAATACAAGGCTTGATACTGCTGACTGAAATCTTACCATTATATCAAGTACAGAGTTGGTATTAGTTGAGGACTCAGTGTTAAACACTACATTCTAAGTAGCATCTTCTGTTTGCAAGGAAGTAAAGTTGGGGGAGGATGGGAGGAACATAAGTTAAAGGTATTTGAAGTGTATTCAATATGTAAAGTCATAGTGAATAGCATAGATTTACACTTATATCCACAAGGTATATGCAGAAGTGCACTTATACCTAGCAGGATATAGTGTGTGCACCATGGTTGTAAACTAGTAGTCCTTTAGGCTTAAGGAGAGAGTACGTTTGCTTCCTTCTTTGTGTTTGTGTCCAGACCTTGAGGGAAAGAAAGCCTGCTGTGTCTGATTCACTGTAGATTCTCTTTGAACAAACTTGCAGCTAGCAGTTGGTCCTTTCATTATTGTCCTGGTGATAAATCTTTGTACACCTAAATCCTTGGGCATTTTAGAAAAGAATGCTTTGTATCAAACATAAAGGAATATAGCCAGCAAACACAGTCTTCTTTCCCAGCTTCGGTTATCTTCGAAAATTGTTTCTTTTCCTCATAATTGCTGAGGCAAGCTGGCAGAATAATTGCTGTGTGCACTTGAATGTAGATCAGTTTAAACTCATTGGCTACCCAGAAGGTGTTTCTGTGGTGTAGGCATTCAGCTTCACTGACAGCTCCGACAAATATTTTTCCTTTCTATAAATTATACCAAGTGTTTTATAGAAAAAAAAAAAAGTGATAGCCTGGTAATGCTTAAAATAACACATTGCTGAGGTTATATTAACTACTTTAGAGAGATGTAAAGACAATTCGTGATGTTTAAGGGGATTTTCACTATTTTTAGAAGCTGTTCGAGACAGGAACCTTTTTTCCCCCTTCCTCAGTTATCTTACATTCAAGTTTCTCATTTATTTGCCTCTTAGATTCTAGGTTTTGATTTAGTTTAGCAGATAGCTTTGCCCTTTCTCTTTTGCAAGATTGTAAGATCTGAGGGAATACAGAGAACAAGAACCTATAGCCCCAAATTCTCCCTTCCCGAATGCAGTCCTGATATGGTGCAGCAGGAAGGATGACAGGGCAGTTCTGTGTGCATCCCAGCTGCTCTGCTCCTGAGCATTCCTGCCTCCTGGCCCCTTCCTGCTCCGTTCAGGCATGGCAAGCGAGCTTTTGACATTTCTTTGCAATTTTATGTAACCATTTTTGTTACAATGTTCAAATCCTCATTTCAATTTTGTAAACTCTACAGAAGAACCTTATTTATTTCTTTGGTATGAAAATGCTTCTAAATGTTTCTAAAAATAATTAAATATTTTTGTCACGTTGCCACACACCTTTTGAGGAAGATGTTTTTTTTTTTCCATTTTACAAATACCTCATACATCAGGCCTTTTCTCAACTGACATGAGCAGTATGAAAGAAGAAAACAAGATTTATGCTGTCTCTTCAAAACAAAAGAGCATAGTGCAGCTCTTTATAATAAAGTCTCTTCTTAATGGGAATTTTAAATGAAGACAAAAGATACTCTTTCTGAAACTCCTGAAATGATGTCATTTGTCTTCTTGGAGGCTGCTTTTACTGTTCTGTTAATGTGCAATATAGTCTATCTGAATGGGAGATCTTATCTGTTAGAGGGGGTTGTTGGAATATTATTTTTATGTGCTCTGTTGTGTCCTGCTATTGGTTACAACTGATTCCTCCTCTTTACCTTACTGTAATGAACTTGAAATGGTTCAGGCAGGAAGTTAGTCACTCACTTTAAACTTGATTTTTTTTTCCAATTTTGAGAGGTTTTTCTTCTCTTTTTGCACAGTGAATTATGAAAATAGGAAATTTGCTTATTAACAAATGCATTTGCTACTGTATTTTTACAAGTGTGAACATTTTGTATAAACATTATATTCAATTTTTAATTTTGATTTTTTTCACTTTTTTGGAATAAAATCAAGATTTCTAGGTAGTTTACCAAAACAAAGATTAAAAAAAAATTAAGATTTACTCTGTCACAGTCAGTTATTGCATACTAGAGCTCAAATTCTACAGCGATGAGCCAAGTATAAGTATGGTAGGTATTACCTATGGATGTCAACCAATATTAATTTATAAGACAAGAAGCTGATATCCATGTACTGGATAAGTAGATGCATTTAGTGCTACTCAGCCCATTGGAACTATGTGCCATGCAGGATCAGCTCTTAAATTGTTAAGAGGTTCTGTACTATGTGTAATTTTGTGCATTCCAGTTATAATAAACTTGCCTGAACACAGCAGAGCCGATGTTTGATTTCTCTGGGAAAATCTTTCTCAGGGCCCAGCTGGAGAATTTGACTGGAAACTAAGAAGTCAACCAAGGCAGGGGATCGTAGTGCTCTGGAGCAGAAGAGAAGGGTTTATAAAATTAATTTATTTTAATTTAGAAGTAATGTGTTACTAAATACCCTCCAAAGGAAAGACTTTTCCTCTGGGTATTTTCTCTTGTCCCTTATTCCCTGTTTGAAACTTAGGCTTTATCTCAATTTCATTTCAGTTGCCAGTGAGACTAGGATATTCCTGATAGATTAAGATTTTGCAAGGGTTGGACACAGCTCTGTGCCAGCCTGAGTATGCGCTCTGCTTGCAAACAAGCTGTTCTTCTGTGACATTGATTTTCACGTTTTGGTGTAGGTAAAAACATGAGAATTGAAGCCACACAGACATAATTTTGGGATATCACACCATAGGCCCTTCATTATGAGGGGGAAAATAGGTGAATAACACGAGAGGTGAGAATACCTAAGTGTTAAATTGCTAGGAATGCTTTGTATGGAGCAGCTCTGAGGAAATTCTAGCTGTTTGGAGATGGTAGGTAGCAATGAAGGCCAGGTTCTGAGGGATGGCAGCTTGGCCTGGTCCTGGGTTAGCTGTAGGCACCTCTGCAAGAAGCAGCCTGCTGGCCGCTGGAGGTCGGTGTTGCTCTACAGCACACAGCTGAGAGGTCCCTGGCAAGTGAAGTGTTTTTAAAACTGGATTTGGTGATAATTAGATGAGCAAAATGTAATTTATAGTGTAAATTATGATTGGATCCAACCTCAACCAAATTAAACATGCATCTTTTCTTAAAACCCTTTTGGGAAAATGGTTTTATCCCTCTTTCCTGCAGAAATAAATAATCACTATTACCATCTGGAAAATATTATGATGTCTTATATAGATTCAGATTGCTATGCTTATTTGCTGAGCTGATTTGTCTGAACTGATTGGAGGTCTGTGAGCAAGAAAAATCTTTTATAGAATTCTGACTTTGATATCAAAATCAGCAAGCAGGGCAGTGTTGTCTGTCTGGCTTTCTTATACTCTATGATCTGTTCTTTACTTAATTTTAAGGAGCACTTTTACACCACTGCTTCTACACTCTTGACATATAAATCTTCGTTTTCAACTGGAAGGGTTTTTTTTTAATATTAATTAATATCAACCCCTCAGCCTTTTTTTCCCCAGGCTAAACAATCCCAGCTCTCTCAGCCTCTGTCATATGAGAGAAACTCCAGTTCCTTCATCATTTTAGCAGCCCTTCACTGCCCTTGGTCCAGTGCATACTGCCTAGCTATGCTATTGTACTATATAATTATGGCCAGCCTTAGTTTGTATGGGTAATTAGTGAAGAAAGAGGTTCCTACTTTTTGTGGCTCCCTGGAGGAGCCTAACTGGAGGACTGTGACTTGGCCCAGTGAAAAGCTCTTCTATTCCACTGACTTAAGAAACACCAGGACACTAGCAGGTAAGTTAGGTGTGTGATGGACCCATGACTACTTTTGGTGAGGCCTTGGTTACCATACCGCAGTAATTGCTGTCTGCAGACTGGTCACTAACTTGTGTGAAATGATTAGGGTAAATCTAGAACAGGTACCACAATTAAATAAATAGAGGTGACGTAAATAATTTTCTTTCCAGAGAGGCTGGGAATGTGTTCCAGTCTCCCTCTGGTGTACTTTCTTAGTCTGGGGCAGTAACAGTTGCCTCTTGTTTATTATTTTCCTTAGCCTTAGTTTCAGTCATCTGACATGGAATTTCCACTGATTTCTCTAAACTTCTAAAAGCACTAAGGGATGTTACTCCTCACTTTCACAAGAACTACGTTCATTTAATGTTTCTGTTTAGTTCTTAATTTTAGCAGTTAAACTGCTAAATATATACACGTATATGTTTTTTAACTTGTGTTGTTTGGACTCCTGACAGCTGATGAGCTGTTTTTAGGGGATCTGGAGAATATGAGCCAGGCTGGGAACCAGGGTCATGAACATCTCCAGTCAATAGCATAGATCAAACAAAGTTGAGAACTTTGTTGAGGCTCAAGTCATCATTATCATCTTCATGATTAATGATTTGGAAATCCTGCTCTTACAGAATGGACTTTGATGATGAAGATGGAGAGGGTCCCAGCAAATTTTCAAGGTGAGCATAAAGACTTGACCAAGTTGCTAATCTTTGTTCAGTGGAAAAAAGACAACTGTTGGACGTCTACTATTTTATAAGTCTGTATGAATATAGGCTGGAAAATTGTCAGTGATTTTACCTAAATTGTAGTTACCATTTTTACCAGCTTCCTCTGCAAACGAGGCATCCTGCCTAATGTAGTTATTGTCTTACAAAGCTGACTGTATGTGTCATAATTTCATTTTGCAGCTATATCAAATTTGTGATTTTTATCTATGATATTTCAACTTCTGTAAATGAACTGTGATTATCTCTTGTTACTGAAGTTGTCTTTTTTGCCACTGAAAGTCAATTTTGTGTTGAATTTAACTTAGATCTCAGCCATGTGAAAATGTGACAGATCTTAGAGTTATGGGTTTTTTTGTTTTGTTTTTTTGGGGATTTTTTTTTAGATTAAAGTTTGTTATATATCATTAGTTGTAACTGCAGAATAAAAATGACCAAAATAAACTTTAATTAAGGTATAATATTCCAGGCTACGAATGAAAAGAAACATCGAAGTATCATTGCCATTGTGCACTGTTTCTTCTGTTCTAGTCACACTATTTGCATTTTTTTCCATCCAGAATCAATAGGCTACATAGGAGATAGATACTTTGAGGCCTTCAGATTATTGTTGATTATTTAAACTCTAACTGCAAGTGTATAGCAGCAGCCATATTCAAACCCAACTGTCACTGCAGGGTTTTGATTTCATCTTTCCAGTCAGTCTGGAGAATGGTAATACGCTGAAGATGTATCGTAACACCATATCATAACCTGCTGTACAATGCAGCACTCTGTTTAGTTGATGATAATTGCAGTCTTTGGTTTTAAAATTGGTGATCTTAAGTATATGTATGCATACTAAGGGAACAAGATTTATGAATAATGTGACCTGAATGTGTCTGTGCAAGCATCAGGGTTTCTAGGCACAGTGGTATACATGCAGCCAGCTGTCTTGCTCCTGGCTTCAGCCTTTGAAAATTTGACTGTGAGGAGGAGAAAGCCAATAGGTTCCTTTATCTTTTTTGGAGGAACATGCTGTACTGTGCTTAGAACCGGTTCATTTTAGATGTCCGATCAAAATCAGTTACTTAAAAGCTCGTAAAGCCCCTGAATTGTTCAGCTTTTAGAGAAAGTACAGCAAAGCTATGCAGAGGTGCCTCGGGCCATGTTCAGACACTGTCTCTGGGTTGTGGTTGTCCTACCAGGAGATGTTATTCCCACTTGCGCCATCCTGTTAGAGCTTTTCCCTTCTCCACATTGCTCACTTAGCTGATTTCCTAACTTTTCTTGGTCAAAATTTGGCAGTTAGCAGAGACCTTATAAATGTTTAAGCCAACCTAGCTTGCTTTTCCTGAAGTACTGCAAGGAGCATGCACAAAAAGAGGTCAGCCCGAAGATTGCAAGGGAGAAGTGAGTAGCTGGAGCAGCATCTTCAACCCAGGCAACCAGGCAAGAGTGCATAAACAATCCCCAAGCTAGTGTGAGCACCAGAAATCGAGGGATTAGCAGGGTGCGCCACATGAGTTTACACACCTGCCTTCTCAGAGAGTTGAAAATCCAGCTCAGGTATCTCTGCATGGAATCTCATTGTCACACGCAGACATGTGCATGTACTTCTCATATGATGGTATGTGGCCATTTCTCGTTGAATCTGTCTTTTTTGGAGGGTCACACTTTGTTCATAGGGCAATCAGGTGGGAGAAAAAGGAACATTTTCTCTTGGATGTTTTGAGAGTACTGATGTTAAACACAAGATAGAAAGAGATACAGCTTAAGTCTCTCAAGTTTTGTGTTGAAGGTTTGAACGGGACTCAGTGAAGAAGACAAATATGAAGTCTTACAGAGGAATTTGCTCAGTTGGGTTAAATAAAATTAGTTTTAATTGATTTCAGAGGAAAAAAAGTTAATTAGGAACATTTTAGAAGAGAAAGATGTTTAATTATGCTGTATTGCCTTATTAGCTAATACATGGAAAGTTCACAGGATCTTTGTTGAAACAAATTACATCTTTTTGGAAAGGCATAATTCTAATACAAAATCTTACTTAACTGTTCTTCAGCAATAATACTCTTCAATTCTAGAAAGCAATTAGTCCTACTTTTATATTCCCTGTAACCTATGTTTTCCATTTGAAACAAACATTTTGAATTCTCAAAAAGCAAGGTGTTTTTTAATGTGTATTTTTGTAAACACACATTTAGTAAAATCTATTTTCAAAGCATGAGAATGTTTATATGAAAGGAAAAGGACGAGGAGAGTCGTCTATTTTAGTAGAACGTCACGTTGCTGCCCGCTTTTGGGTCAGTGCTTCAGAAACAGTGAAGCTTCAATCCCATGGTCAAAAGTCCTAGTCATCTGGATTTGCTCCAGAATGTAGCTCGTGATACCCTGTAAGTACCCATTTGGGTATCTAATTTCTAATTTTGGTAGGAATCGGGTATCTGTCTACTTTTAGGAATTTAAGCTAGTTTTAAATTCACTTTGTCCAGCAGTTTCATCTGCCTGCTTGACTTTTGCCAGTGTTTCCAGCAGATGGTACAATATATGTACCTATTGCAGCTTTTTTTTTCTGAAGGAGTCCTTATATAATGTATTGCACTTAAGTGTGTGTCTTTGCCCTCCCATATTATCTGTAGACCGTCAGTGCCCTCTACTGAATGGAGTGGGTTGTGGTTGCAATGTGGAAAAGATGCAATTCTTTCACTTTCAACATGGCAATGAATATTTCATGAGCTTCTGTTGAAAAGTTCTGCTGTGTTTTCTGTAATAGTGCTGGTTGTTAAGCTTCCCAAGCAGTGAGTGTATGTCAAAGTGTTTGCATAAAGCCAGTGAAATGTCTTGAACTTTTTTAAATACATGAAAATGAAGTTTTGAATTGGCATGGCTTGGAATTTTCATCAAACTACTATTTTCCTTGCTTTATCATTCTCATGTCCTCATTTGTAATAGTTTGCAGTTGCAAAACTCTCTGCTTTCTGTTGTATGTTGACTTTCATGTGATGCATAAACCCTGTGAATTTACTTGCCTTGTTTTCTTTATAGGTATGATGCTGATCAAATCTCTAGTGATAAGGAAAAGTTTGCAAGGTAGGCGTGTTCCATGGAGATCGTCTGCTGAGAGAAAAGAGGGAGATGGTCGTGTCCCAAAAAGTCCCAGTATGTGACCTTAGTTTAGAGAGCTGGTTATTTTGTTTCTAGGTGGGAAAATGATCAAAGTACTGCACACACAGAAAGGATGGCCAGGTAGGATAAAGGAAAATCAAATACAATTTGCTCCCATTTTTATTTTATATGGTGCTCTTCTGACTGACCAAAAGTCAGCAGAGTTGGCTGATCCGAAAGTGCTTGAATCTCTGGATTCTTCCAAAATTTTCATTAAAAAAAAATAGAAAATTATGACATAATTCTGTCTACAAGTTTATGAATGACAGAGTTCCTATGACAGGTATGAAAGAGGAGCACATTCCCTCTAATTCTGTACAGAGTTCAAATTTGAACTAGTTTTAGGATAGTGTGAGGTTTCTATTTGATGAATCTTTTCATGTGATAAATGTAGAATTCTTTTTTTTAGCCTTTATGATCATAAATGAAATGGACTATTAGATATTCTTCTCTTTTTTCTCAGGAAGTTTTGCTCTATTTACTTTTTTATGATTCTGTTTCATGATCAGATGTACCAAGATGATTTAGTAGCAGACAATGTAATATGTATTTGTACATATAAAATGTATGTTGTGTATGTATGTTCTTTGTCACTCTCTCTCCTCTCTCTTCGTCTCTCTTTCATTGGTTTTGTGAAAATGCCAAACTTAGAACAAGCTTTTGTCATGTAAAAAGCATGTTTATTCGCTTTGCGCTTATTTATATGCATGTATATGCCAATATTTCAACATACGTTCTTAGTGCATGTGCATTGTCACACAGGTTCTTCTGCTTCTGTTTTTATATATAATCCAAGTCCTGCAGACCTTGTCTTCTCCCCAGCTGTGCAGAACCACATAAGAGCTGTGTGTTCAGCTGGTGATCAGCCATTTGAGATGGAAGTGTTCAGTATTACGATTTGATGAAAAACTTCCGGAGATGGTGCCTTGAGCCATGGCACTGCATGTAGTTTATTGAAACATCATTGATCATCAGTGACCATCATTGCAGGAAACTGCAGCTGGATTTCGTGAATATTGGTACTTTATTCATGAAGTAGGTGTATATATCATTAGGAGTAATAATTGTGTATGTAGACATGAAAGAAGTAGTGGAAATAGTGCCTCATGCAGGCAACACCTCCATGTGCAGGGGACAGGATGCACATTCTGAAGCGGGTAAGCCAGTGCTTTCTGTAGTTCATAAAATAGCATGCTGCAACTTGAAGCCTTTCCTATGTTCTAAGAAAAGGCTCCAGTGAGCCTTTAAAATAGCTGAAAACTATGTCAGTCCTTGCTTTTACTTTCATGATCACTACATATTATTCAGCTGCACTTTATTGTTGTGTGCATCATGTCAGTCAATGCTAGTGGACTCTCCATATGATCAGCTTTGCACATCTTGTTGGATTAGCCAGCCAAGAAAATGTCATGCACAGTTCATTGAAATCAGTGGAAGATGCTCCTTTGAGATGTACCTGTTTTGTACTTGTATTTAGCTGCTACCTGGCAGGTATGGTATGTGGAAAATACATGCTAGGCACTTCAGTTTTCTAGGGTCCGTTTGGGCCACCTCTCTTTCTTGTGTATGTTGGTGTGCCACGCTGAAGTGCTTAATAGGGGAATACTGAAATCCCAGACTTACAGTTATGAAAGGTTTCGAGAACTCTCAAATTTGACTCACTAATTCAGTGATACATTTGCTATAAAGGATGAGAATATTGGAGCTCAACCTGGAATGGGGCAGCATCAAGCACTGTCATGGTTGTTTCCCTGCTGTGTTAGATTGTTCTCTTACATAAATTACCTGATCTGTTTCTGACAAGCCAGATGTTTGCTTGATGTCTTTGTATTCATTTTATTTAGTGGGGTTTTGTTGTGTGTTTACTGTTGCATCATATATGGTCCCAGTCCTGTAATCTGATCCCGTAGGCATGTAGGGCTGCACAGGGATACAGCACTTGCCACACACTGTTACAGATCGGGAGATCTAGGAGTGAGGAGTGGTTGTGGCCAACACCTTGAGCAAGTCCTGGAAGCTGTGAGATGCATCACATCCTTTGAAGATTTTGGACTTGGACTGGAGATGCCAGGTGTCAGCACCTGTGTGTCTCTTCTTCCATTTTCTGATCCTAAACCAAAGGCGATATCACTGCTCAAGGGTTTAAGGCCAGAAGCAATACGCTAGAAATAGGGATTAGCTTCAGAGCTAAGAGGAAATTATGGTTTTCCTTCTGTGTACTGGGTTCCTTTTCTACAATGTGAGGGATAAAAATGATGTGTTTGTAAATACTTTTCTGGGGTGAAAAACGCAAAATAAGTGTGAAGTATAAAGATTTATTAAATCCCATAGAAATTCTTACACTGATCATGTCTGCTTTTCTGTTGGTTTGGTGTTTCTGTAAATGTTTAGGGAGAATCACAGTGAAATTGAAAGACGCAGGAGAAACAAGATGACACAGTACATCACAGAGCTGTCGGATATGGTACCCACCTGCAGCGCGTTGGCTCGTAAACCTGACAAGCTGACAATTCTCCGGATGGCCGTTTCGCACATGAAATCAATGAGGGGTACTGGAAACAAATCTACCGATGGAGCTTATAAGCCTTCATTTCTTACAGAGCAGGTAAATTTTTTTACAAATGTCAGTTTTCTCAGGTTTGCAGACCTAAGCGATGTGAGAAAGTGCTGAGAGGAAGAGTGTGTGTTTTATCCTGCACTGTTTTTCTCACTTCGTAACTGGTGTGAACTAAATCTTAGTTATGAATACAGGCAGTTTTTGTTTGTTTGTTTTTCTTTTATTCTGTTTGGAGTTGAACTTAATCGTGTGACAAATTCCTGTCTCTGAAGCAGCTGATTGGGCACTTTTGTCCTGAGTAGGAGACTCTTATCACTGAAATCTCTCCATCTGAAGAGGTCACTTGCTGTCTCTTGTTGTGGAGAGAGATAATCACCTCCAGGAAATGGTCATTTTGATCCTAACATAGATTCTCTAAAATAGAAGAAATGGATCTGTAAAAACTTGAATCTTCCTCCTGAGTTTTTAGAGGAAGAATAAAAAACATATTTATTCTCAGTGTTAAAGGTCCAGACAGCTGAACTGAGGTAACATGAACTGTATCTATCCTGGCTGAGAAAATTCTCTATCAACGTTTTTGGTGGAAGGAGAAAGATGCACCCAGTGCTTGAAGAAAGACTAAGTTCAACTGAACACACTGAAAATTCCTACTACCTTCATAGTTTTTGAAGTCCTATGGGTGTAATGTGCACTTTTGTGGCTGGAACAGTTTAAGTACTTGCACATGTAAGATATGGCTAGAGGCAGAGCTTCTTTCAAACAGACAAACAGCAGCTGCTGCTGACCTCTCTGTTCACATCTCCTGTATTGTGGCCCATGCTTCTTCAGGGATGCTGTCATTCAACTCCCTAGGGCACCCTAGTCACTTCTCATTGCGTCTTTTTGAACCTTGCAGAGCAGAATTGGCTTTTTTTATCTTCCATATAACAGCAGTGTACTCAGTGGAGAGAACAGCCAGAAATAAAATGCTAAAGAAAGGGATATTTCAAACTCTGTGTCTCTGAAGCTTTGTATTGAGAGGTTTGAAAAGGAAAGCAAGAAATGATACAACTTCCTGTTTAGTAGCCTGAGTCTTCTGATGGGAGAGGAGACTGGAGATTCCCGTCCTCATTCCTATTACAGTTTCTTTCTTCTACCCAGTGCCTGTTTCATCTGCAAACAGAGCTAGTCCAGGGATGGGGGTTAAAGGAAAGTCTAGTTGGTTTCTTTCCAATGAAATTATCCAGAAAGTTTAATTAAGGGATGGATTTGCCATATGATTTATTGCTTTTCATTTCCTTTGTTTGTACTCTTAGATTACTCTTGTTTTAATATTAGATGCCCATCACACAATATGCCATGAATTTTAATTACTTAATTTTCCTAAAGTGCATCGAGATCGCCAGATGAAAGATAATAAAGGAAAACAAAATGGTGTTTGTTATTGCGATCGGCAGTTTATGTCTTGCTGCAAGATTGGATGTGTAGTTACATCAACACTGCATAAAAAAAGTCTGCCCACATTGTGAACAGCTACTAAAATCACAACAAAGTGCTACTACACCTGGGTGGCAAATGTGTTATTTTATTCCCTTACCTTGCTGGCATTCTAATCAAATCCTTTCTTTGGAAGGAACTGAAACATCTTATCCTGGAGGCTGCAGATGGGTTCCTGTTTGTAGTTGCAGCTGAAACAGGGAGAGTGATCTATGTATCAGATTCTGTGACTCCTGTGCTGAACCAGCCCCAGTCCGAGTGGTTCGGTAGCACCCTCTATGAGCAGGTTCATCCAGATGATGTGGAGAAGCTGCGGGAGCAACTGTGCACGTCTGAAAACTCAATGACAGGTCAGATATGTAATATGTGGTTCTTTGTATTTATGGACCCCTCCTGAGTTTGTCTGACATCCAAAATATCTATTTTAAAAATCTGATAAAAGGTCGGCAAGATTAGACTGTCTTTTTTCTTGCAGGCAGTGCAATAATATAGGACCCATTTTACATAACCGTGTTCTGTCAGTTACTACTAAAGCTGCTTCAGCTGGTGCGTAAACTACCCGAGCATAGCTCCACCTTCAGACTTCTGATTTGCCTAGATTTAGAATCTGGATTGTTTTCAGGATTAGTCTAGAAAAAGAGATTGCTTCTTTTCATCCTTTGTGAACTTGCAACTTCTTAACAAATACATGTTTGTTTTGAAGGCAAAAAAAATTATTTTAGGCTTTTTCCATTTTTATAAAGTTTTCTTGCAGCTTGTTAAGGGGAATCCTGAAGGAGAAAAAAAAAAGATTGTTTGGCAGCTGAAAATCTAATGTGGGTTTTAAACAGTAGGTTTTCTCCTGAGCAGGGGTGTAAATCATTTGCAATTGCTTTATGTTTCAAGTGAAACATAAAACTTGTTTACATCTTCATATTATAACTGTGGTCTTTACATTTTTCCAAGTTCAAGAATGCCAATGGGAAACCATCCTGTCTTTAATAGAATATATGTTAAAGCTGTGAAAATTACCAAAAATCCCCTTTCAACTCCAACTTGGAAAGGAGAAAATTTCTCATCTTATTCTTCCACAGCATGATTATAATTAAAGGAAAAATAAAATAGGGGAAGATATATATAACAAAATCCTCTACTATGCAAAAGTAACATATTTTTTTCTTTAGTAAGTCAGAATTTTGACCTGTTTTGCTGGAAGTTTTGTTATGTTTCATAACTCAAATGAGAGTAGCTCAGTTCTGAGTGAACCTGCACACTGTTTACAGCTTCCATATCAAAACAGTGCCAAATTCATGGTTTCCTGTGGTTTGGATGTAATGTGGTTTTGGCAGAGCTTTCCTTTATTCAAATCGGGACAGTCAAAGCAAAATTCTATGGTGAAAATCCAGATGAATCAAAACCAAGTGAACAGTTAGGAGAACCTGTGCAAAGCAAAACAGCTGAGTTTCAGACCACTTTAAAATGTGTGTGCCCAACTGAACAAAGACAGTGATCGTGCTCTTTAGTGGATGGCATTCACATGCACGTGCCATCTTCCTTTAAGAAGCCGTGACTCCAGATCATGAGTGAACTAGCCTTATTTAGTGCTCAGTTATTAAACTTAACCTGCTCAAGCAAGAGCAAAACTAGACAAATGCAGATAATTTCCAGCTCTTCCTGTATTTCTTTCAGTTTTAACTATGTGCTTTTACACTGAATTTGTCATTAGCTAGTGGAAAGAGTAAGTTGAAATAATAACATTGGTAGGGTGAATCTTTCCTCCTGCCTGAGTCTTTTGGAGTTGCCAGACTGACAGAAGGCTTTTAAATCTGCCATGTACGGGAGCTGAAAACTTTCCCAGTGTAAGGAAAGTATCAGCCTGTGTTGCTTGCTTAACTGCACTCCTTATGGTGCATAGGCTGGATATAGGAATATGTTTTTGAAGGATTGAAGAGCGTGTGGAACTACAACCATTCCAAGCAAGTAGAAACACAAAAGGTTGATAATCACTCCTAACTGTAGCAGGCAAACCCTCTTAGTGACCTCCAGCTGTTGAGCACTGGGACCACTTAGGGAAAAAGAGGGACTTTCAAGTGAGAGTGTAATAAAATATTACAACTTTTAGTTTTCTTCTCGTCTTCACCTTCTCAGGATCCATTTTCTCAACCATGCAATCTTGAATTAGGGCAGCAATGACAGCATCTTGACAAAGAAGAAACAGCACTTGCCCAAAGCAGAGGCTGGGATTTTCCCAGTACCTTTGGGCAAACCCGCGGCACAGAGAAGCTGCTCCAGAGCCCAAGGTCTTGTGACACTGCCATTGCCAGAAGGAGCTGCCAGGGAGCAGGCTAGTGGAGAAAGCAGGTTTCCTCTTGCATTTCTGCCCCCAGGAATAAGACTGGGCTGTGGTTGCATGAGTGTTTCTTTGGCAGTTGCACCAGCTGATGCAATCCTCACCTCATCTCACCCGCTTTTCCTGAGGCATTGGTGTGGTGCTACGGTGTGTCACATGAAGGATGCTGAAATAGCTGAAAACTAAGCAAGAAGGAAAAGCTTGGTTTTAGTAGAGACACCTTCCTGGCCTACCTTAATGTAGGGTTGCATGAACTCTTGCACAAGAGAGGAGGAGGAAATGAAGAATAAGGAGAGGATGGGACTTCAACAACTGTAAAAGTATATGCCAAATTGGAGTGACTGTTCAACTATGGCTTAAAATACATGGTGTGTTTTCGAAGTTAATTGCATGCTCTATTTTTAACTTTCTGGATATGGGGAAGAATTGTTGGTTCCTAATTCGTTTTATATCCTTGTAGATTTTATTCCCTGGATATGGTACAATTGTCTACTTGTTTATTCTACGTAATTGCTAACACATTGTAACAATGGGAAGGCTGAACTGTGAAGTATAAGTGTGGCTCGAAATACTCTAGAAAAGACAGCAGCTAAGAATTGACGATAGCAACGAATGGTCTTCCCAGGAAGACTTTATGTGCGTCATGGGCATGATTAATCAGAATGGGGCGCATATTCAGAGTAATAAATTGTTTTCCTTCTTTGTTCTTGGAAATCTCCAGAGGGAAAAATATATCACTTTAAATATGGTTGAGGATCAGATCCCGTAGTAGGATCTGTTAGTAAAGACCTCTTTGCTCTGAGGATGCACTGAGGGAACTTGCTGGATGTGGAATTCCTGATGCAGTTTCAGAGGGTGGGAGTTGTGGAGCAACTGAATAACAGAGTTGAATCCTAGTGCCAGTGAGAGCTCTGAGCAGCTGCAAGCAACAAACCTCAAAGGAAGAAAGGATGGACAGAGCTAGGAAATAATTAAAAAAAAAAAAAACTTCTGCAGAAGTTCCAATTACTCTCCAAAAAATGATAATCAGGTATTTTAGTAAACTCTCATTTACTCTCTTTTAATTAAAATATCCCGAACACTTTGCCAGATTCATTTCTGCTGATACAATTTTCCACAAGCAGTTCATGAAGGAGTAGAGTGAATATTATAGGTACCTCTGTATGGTTCCATGAGGTATCTAATTCAAAGATGTGAGGCCAGTGTCTCCAGTCTCTTCAAGAGTATCCCTGAAGTTTAAATCCAGCTCTGTGCTCCAGGCAGCACGACTCACAGTAACCGGGCTCTACTGCCTTCCTTCAGACTTGCTGCCTATAGCTGAGACCAGTCACAGAGCGGCATCCAGCGTCCTGCTTATGGCAGTGAGCCGACGGGGACCCTCATGTTCAGAAAGATTCTTGCAAACTGCTTTAACCAAGCAGTTAATGGAGGGAGGACTCTAAACCTGTGACTGCAAGAAAGTGATGAAAACCAGAGCACCTTCTTTTAAAAATAACTAACTCAAGTTAGTTTGCTAACTGAAAAAGATGAATTGAGGTTACTTCTGGACAGAACTTATGTGCCAAGTTTAATCTTGGCGCAGTATTTTATTGCCAGATTTTATAAGTACAAAAAAGTAGAACTTTACAATGGAAATGGTGACTGACCACAGCAAGAGTTGAGCTGATAGGTAGCTTTCTAGAAGAAAAAGCCATTGTGTGACAATTTGCTGTGGTTCATTAGCGTTATGGAAACGTCACTTCATGTTATGCACGCAGAGATTTGGGTTGTGGAACCGGTCTCACACAACATTCAAGAATATATTGTTCTGTGATGATGGTTTCAGTATTTTCCTTCACATACAGTTTCCTGTCCAACTGCAAAGCTTTCTGTTACCAGGCAGAGTTTGTACACACAGCTACGAAATCCAAATGCTGGAGATAGTTAGATTGTTGGTAAAAATGAGGAAAATAGTGTTAAACTTCAGAGCAATGCCAGAGAGCAGTGGAGAAAAAGAGCTTTCCACAGCATTGAACAAATGGGGAGCACTCAAGAAATAGAAAATAACCAAGTGAGTGGGGAAACTCTTTTCAATAAAAACAGGATTTTTATATGCTGTCAGTTATCTTACACCTCCATGTCATTTTTCCAAACATGATTTCTACATGATGTTTTTTAAAAAAGTGTTTTTTCCTTTTAAGCAAAGAACCAGTCTATGAATGTGATTGCTATTCATAATTACTGTTAACTGACTTGAACTAATAATTCAGGAGAGACTGCAACTGATTGGAAGGAAGAGTTGGATGAAACTCTTATTAGGCTGCATATGCAGAATTAGCGAATATTCAGGGACTTAACTTGGAGGCTGTTCAAAAATTCTGCATTGGTAATTTATACTTTAGATGTCATCATCAGCAGTAACAGTTAAAACTCATGATTAATGAAATAAGTAATGCATTATGAAGACAGTTTATTAATAAGATGATATCTGCAATATATTGGCAAATCTGGGAACTGCTTAAAATCCACTGTCAGATGAAAATTGGGTCAACTTCACTGATACCATTAAAAACAAACAAACAAAAATCCTGCTATAAATATTGGGGTGTGATTATTATTGGTATATAATGTTCTACCGAAAAGTATGATCTGTTAGCTGCCCTTTCTTATTTGTGTATTTTGTGAAAATTAAGATACTTGCTAAAAGTAGATCCTTTCCTCCCCAGAATTGTTAAGACTCCTTGAAAATGGGAAGTTCCCTTCGGTTCAGATAAGCGTGTTCTTGGTGAGACAGTCGGCAGAACTAAGAGCTGTGGTGAAGCTCCTTTGAGCTTCTTTTTTTCCAGCTTTCGGTACAGAACAGCGTGGTTATCAGAGGTTTACGTGTCAAAGTGCACTCTACATGTGGAGGGCTGCTTCAAGTGACAAAGTTTTCTTTCTTCCTTGTTTTTTACTTCTGTGAATTCTTTTAAGTACGTGAACCCTAAAAAGCCATCTGCCTCTGAAATGTGCCCAACCCAGCAGCATAGGAAGTCAGAGTACAGAGAATTAAAACCAGATCTCAATATTTGGCATTTTTATGTCTTAGCATAGACTGTCTGACCTGACCTAATATGACTGTTTGCCTCTGGACAGGTAGGGAAGGAGCTGTAATATTTTTCTGTTTACAGGCAGAGAGTTGATGGCTACATGTGGCTTTTATTGCGAGGTAAAACAGAGGTTCAGCAGTAGCTGTTTTCAGTGAGTGTCCATGAAAAGTAACAACCTGTAGGGCGAAAAGCAGCAGACATCTAGTAAACAGCATGGAGCGTAGCAGGCAGGAGGATGATGGGGAGAGAAAGTTTCCATATCCATCATGCGAGATGTCCGGAGGTCTTTTATGTCCCTGTAGGGTTTCTGAACCTTGGCTCTTAAAAATGACATGTGATTTTTATTTTATTTTCCCCCCTGAACACGCAGACCACTTCATTCCTTGGAAGGGTGGAGGCCCGAGCCTGCCGTGCCAGGGTTCCTGCACCTGCAAGGAGGGAACAGAGAGGGTTTTGAGAACAGCAGCTCTCGCACTGGGTTTGTCCCATCTCGATCAGGACATGAATTCTTGGAACATATTGTTGCCATGTTCTTTTATAAGATGCATAAAAATGATTCATGTGAACAGAGTATTTTAGACTTCAACCTGGTTTTGCTGTAGAAAAAGGCAAATCTGGCAAGACATCTTTTCCTATGTTGAGTGTGAAATCTTGGGAGAGATTTGGCTCGCGGCTGACAGCCACCAAATCACCACGTGATACCTGTTTTTCAGTGAAGTTGTGTGTCCTGCTGGCACTGTTGGGAAGGAAGACGCAATGGTTTCCATACACAGCACCCTCTTGACATGCTGTTGTTCCAAAGAAAAAATGTGCCTATGGCTTCATGGACCATTTGCAGCAGGAATAGTGCGGTGCCAGCCCAAGATGGCCTTTGAGCCAGTTCAGGGCAGTGTTGAAGTGGTGATATTTCGGTTTCAAACTGTTCAGCATTTGGGGTTTTTAAGCATAGGTTGGAAAAAATGAGTGTGTTGTTTCCCCCAGCCCCAATCTGTTTTCAAGCAAACGAATTAGTACAGTCAATACTCAGGTGCAGAGAACAAGTTTGACACGAACATCTTGGGCATCCCACCGGTATTTGCTTAGAAGTGGTGGTGCCTGGAGCCTGGGTGTTTTCAGGTTCTCTTTTGACCGCAGTGTGACAGCTCCGCACAGCCGAACTGAAAAGTTATCGGGCGAATGGGCTGCCTGAGCCAGAATGTGCTGAGGAGCAGCAGGAAGGCAAGGAAAGTTGTAAATATTCTGTGTGTTAAATTACATCTACTGGATTAAATGTTTCCTTTCCAAGCGAGTTGCCTTGTTTTTCCCTTGAAGTGCATGAAACAAATCCGTCCTTTGGTTGTATCCTTGTGACCAGTGGCAGAGGTCCAGTAAATTCACAGGGGTAAAAACAGAGGGTGGAATTTGGCTTTTTTGTGTTGGTTGTGTGAGAAAGAGGACTTGAGCCTTAGAGGGGCCAAATTTCTAATGCCATTCCTACCCTATGAGACATGAGCGTTACTACAGCAGTGGAGAAAACCTAGTCTGCTCTCAAAAACGAGGCATTTTCAAATGATCCTATTTTAAATGTATGGTACATTTAATCTCTTTAATTTATTCCAAGAGAATTTTGTTTTGCTTCAATCTCCAGGGCTTTTTCTGGGGAGGGGAAAAAAAAGTTGAGAGAAGCCAGCTATGTATAAAACAGTTCATAAAGCAACTCCTACACAAACACAGTGATCCAGTGGTCTCCCTGCTGCTGAGGCCCTCTGTTTGGGTGGGTAGTCTTGGCAGGAAAATCAGTGATAATAAATGGAATTTGTAAGTGACTTTGCTAATTGTCACAGCTGTTTAAAGAGGTTAGTACATGTTTTTACCAAAATAAGGAAGCAGCTATAGCATAGACCAATTGCACCTGAACAGCTTTAGGGAATGTTTTTAGGGTGGCTTTTCAGGGATGTGGGCACGCGTGTGCAAGTGAGTTGTGTGGTGGTTGTTTCTCTTTAGTCTTCACTTGAGTTCCTCGCTTGGAAAGTGTAATGTACTGAAGTCTGTTATCACAGATGTTTCACTGGATCAGTTTCAGTCACTGGGTTTTAGGGAGTTTTTGGGGTGTTTCTCGTAATGTTCAATATTTATTCAACCTGCTCTGTTTTGTTATCTTGTATTCATGCATGATGAAATATACAGAGTTCAGCACTTTTTTCCCCTCTTAAAAAAAAATCTAGTGTTCCACAAATGCCTAACAAAAATATTCAAACCTTTTGGTTAACATATTTTCGATAAAGAGGCAGAGTGTGCCTCAAAGCCTCATGACCATGGCCTGCCTGCAGCCTTCTGTCAATCTCTCATGCTGCCCTCTCTGTGGAGCTCCCCTTGCAAGCACTGGTAGCGTGCTGTATTGGCCTGAACATCTGTCCTGTGGAGAAGCAACTCTTCAACCTGGTTTGAATTGAGCCAGTTCTTTGTTCCTCTGTAACCAGCTTGATAGGACCACGACTCCTGCTTGCTCCTGCCCAATCTTCTGCACAGAGTCACATGGAAGGAAGTGCTTGCTATGCGTAAGCACATAACCTGGGTTGTTGTATGGCTGTTGTCACCTTTCTGTGATTTGTTGTGTTTTCCTTCATTCCTTTTATATTTAGTCAAGTGTATTTACAGGCTGATGGCACATTCAACAGCAAACGAGCGAAAAACCTAAGCAGCAGCTTGAGGTGGAAGACATGATCCCCAAGAAAGCTTGGGACAGCTTCTGCCAATTTAGCTTTCGATGAGGACCTGGAATGGGATAGAGCTCAGGGTAGAGCTGGTGTGTGTCTGTTTCCAGAAACACAGATTTCTGTGCAGATATAGTTAATTATTCCAGAGCTAGCTGTGAGCTTGGCTCTACAGTTTAGGCCTCAATAAGAAGTGGCAGCACCACACTGTGGATTTTTCAACCCTTATTTAACACTCACTGAGGATGTGGGTGATCAGGTTTAGTTTCCTCCATTGCCTGCAGGGACTTGAAAATGTTCTGCAGCTTCCCAGGTGGGAGCCTAAATACTAATTGTGGGATACTCTGTCAGGTGAAAGAGATGAGAGACTGAACTCTTAGTCTCTCCTATATTACGCCATCCAACCTCATCAAAGCAAAAATTACTGTATCCTATTTTTTTATTATTGTGTATTGAGCTAGGCATACACCACTGATCTAATCAAGAGCACGATGTGTCTTGTCATATTAAATTCATTAGCCCTTCCTCAGCAAAGTATAGTTGCGTGCCCATTCCGCACCTTGTGTTCCTGCTACATACAATTCTACATGTAGGTGAGTAGACAATTAGTTGAGTATTAAGATTTTGAAAATATGGTTTATAGCAAAGATAAATTAACATCTACATCAGCTAAATATATATATATTTTAAGATGGTCTGATACTTTTCTATGTTTACAGCTTTGAGTACATTTCAAAGGGAAACAATGATTGGTACCTACTGTGGGAATTGTTCCTACTGCTACTAACCTGAAATTGGTTAGTTCACCAACTGCAGCTAAACCTTCAGTTTAATAAGTAGATTGTCTTTGGGAGCCAGTTATAGTTATATTATAGAATTGAAAGCTTTCCTTACCATTCACGGTGTGTTACTGGCTCACATGGAATAGAGCACAGCAAAATTTTGGAACCAGGTGATATTTACCCACAAATAAGGCATATAAACATGAGGGTTACCTATTACTGGAATATAGTGAGGCACAAGTGATTCGGAACGCAAGGAACAGAAGCTTTTCTTGGCAGCAGTGTTTTTCAGTAAAGCTTCCTGCCGAGCATTTGAGTGAAAAAAATAAGTTTAATTTAAAAGCTACCTACAGCCTTTATGTATTTATTTATTATGCAGCTGTGAATGATAAAAAGATTGAATTACATTATTATAGAGTTTGTTTGGATGGCGATCCTGTCATGGGAGTCTCTGATGGTAGTTTGGAGAAACTGTTTAAGGGTGTTGTAGATCCTTTTTCTAGCTAAAGAATCTCTACCCTCTCTTTTGAGGAGCTGTTCATATCTTGGATCCTTGACAGACCTGAGTATTATAATCATTTCCAGTTCAGGTTTTCCTTCAAGTGCATCTGATGGGTTATCAGCTCTGTTATAAATAACTGCAGTTATGTGGAATCGTGGGCTTGATGATGTTCGTTTTTTAGTGACTGAACTTAAAAGTGCCTACAGAGACCACAGTGTGTTATGCTGCTGTATTATCCCTTGTGCATTACACATTTATATATTTATACATCCCTTATATATTTATTAACATAAAGCTGCTGCTGCCAGAAGGGTCGAGGGACAGTGCAAGGATGAAAACAGAGGATCATCTCCCACTCCCCCCATAGGGATTTGGGAGCAAGTATAAGGCTGTTCCACTTCTGTCTAAAGAGTACTTATGCATCTGTGTGCTCTTGTCAGAGCTGTTTTATTTATTATACTGAATTTTTCCCATATGTAAGATAACCACTGTAGAGAGTTCTGAATGCATTTAGTCTTTTCTAATATTATAACTCTAAGCATGTGCTTTGAATTATTTACTTCTTTATTTTGTCCAGTTTTTCCAGATCCATCGGGAGAGAAACTTGCATGTGATCTGTAACACTATCCCTTCAGATAGTCCCTCAAAATTAACGGAGGTTCTAAAGCCTACATAATTTCCTCTTTAATTTAATTATAATGATGCATATTTGCCCAGCACTGTGGAGAATTACATGATGCAGACTGGTTAGTCAAACATGAAGGCAGACACAACAGAGACCTTTTGGCCTTATGAGCTTTTGTAAGAACAATTTGTATTAAGCAAGCAGCTGTGTAACATGGGGGTTTACTTCTTATTAAAAGTAAAGGAAGAAAGCTTTTCAATTCCTTCCTTGCTGGTCAGTGTCTCCAGTTGGTAAGCAGGGGACAGACATATTTTTAAAAATAGCAGCATTTCAATTGCATTACTTTTTCTTTTTATAACTTAGATTGTTGTTGATTGGATCAACTCTTCATTCTATTGCAAGAATGTCATAACTTGATGCTAATGCTTATACAACGCCTGTTGCAATTACATGATGTAAACCTTGACACCACTGGGGAGATTGAAATAGTTCCCCTGAGAAGGTAGGCCAGTGAGGGGAACCAGCTTGGTGGTTTATATTTGTAAGTGGAACATTATCCATCATTAAGTGGTAGGTAGTTCAGGAATTTTTTTCATGAGTGCTGAGAAAAAAAACAGCTACATGAACTTGTGCTGATTCTGAGTAGCATTGAGAAAGTGGGAGTGTTTGGCTCGAGTGAAATCTCCTTGCTTGGGCTAATTCATTACAGGTTCAGCTCTCATATGGAAGGCTGTAGATGTTTGTACAAAAGGATAAACCAGCAGCCCAAACCGTATGCTTTCAGTTGGAAGTGTAATCATGCATATTTCTCGTTTATGCTGATAATGTCCTGATAAGCATAGTCCATCCTGAGATGTTGCAGACTTTGAGAATCACTAAAAGTTGTATTACTGAGAATTATTATCTACAGCTTCAGTACGCTGAGAGCCCTTAGTGCTTACGTGAGACTCTGCTCCTGACTGCACCTCCCACCCGCTGGCCAACCACAACCAAGGCGAATCCTTCCTTTATGCTTCAATTTCCTCACTTTTTAAATAAGAATAAAGGTAGAGATTTCCTTTGAAAGTTGCTTTGCTAACAGGAAGTGCATTCCTGGAGCCAAGTATTGTTTATTAATGTATTAGCAATGCTTTGTAGTGTAGTAATATATAGATTAGGATCTGTATGTGGTCCTGCTTACTACTGCACCATAAAACAAGAGCAGTGGAGCCCTGTGCCAATTTTGCGGTCGTACTGTGTTCTCATGGGATATTTCGGTGTCACTGTCCTGGTGCCTTCCCTCTTCTGGGTGTCTGTGGTTAGTGCTGGGCTGGTGTGCCCGTGCAGCGCTGCTGCACGCTGTAGCCACTCCCCAGCTTGGTGCTAGGGCTACACGTAATCTCCCAGCATAAGAGTGTTCTTTGTGGAATGAGAAGTGGGCACAGCAGAAAGGAGCTGCAACTGCTCCTTTAGGTCCCCTGCTGTGAGATTTCCCACACGCTTCCTTGTGTACATGCATCCAAAACCACTGAACGCTGGAAGCACGGCTGTGTTTGTGGCATTTGTGCCCCATTCGACTTGTCATGGCCCAACACAGTTCCTCTTTGTGTTCCAGTCCTGCTGGGCCATAGCCATGTCCCCTTCTCCTGGGCTTTTGAGGCACCACTTCCAGTCTGCCCAACCCAGCTGTGAGGATAGGGAGAGACTGGAAGGAACATGTATTTCCTCTCCCACATCCTCCTGCTGGTATCACTCCTCTTTTCCGGAAAGTGTGAGGATTGAAACTGCTGTGTGCTGACTTCACTGGAGATCTGGAGGTCCCAGGGGGAGGTTGTGCTGGGGCAGGAAGTTCTGTGCTGCAGAGGAAAGGGCTGTGAATGCAGCACTACCCCACAGCCTTCCTGGTAGGGTGAAGTCTCCATGGGCAGGTCCCATCCTCTCTGCGTGGTCAGGCTAGATGGGAAGCAAGGGCGGGCAGTGTGTGGAGGGACCTTGTTCCCACCAGCAGCCCTGCCTCTCTCAAGGTCGTGCTGTTGTGCTCCTTGAAAGGTTTAATAGGGTTGTGATTTTAATCTTAGGAAAAATTTGGATGGTAGGAGCCATCTCTGCATGACCAAGAACAAATTCTCTCCCACTGTGTCCTGAGCTTCCCATAAGCAGAAGCTGAAGTTGTGATTAAGGCTCATCAAGGTTGTGATACCAGCGAGGGATGATCTGTACTACCAGGCATCTTCCAGGCAGAACCCAAGGGCTCCTGCACCCACAGGAGAGAAAGTCTGGAGAGCAACTTCCAGCGCCACCCAAACCCTCAGTTATTTCCACATTTCAATGAAAAGTATGTGTACACTGTTAACTGTGCAGCTGCAGGACATATTTTGCATAAATCTGAAGTGTGAGAGAAAAAAAGCCTCCTGCCTGTTAGGAGCCCATCTGTTCTGCATCATGGTGGGTTGCAAGGAGTCCTGGCAGGAGTCCCACATGGCACTGTGGCATCTCATCCAGCAGAAAGTGAGTGCTCAGGAATGCCAGTGCCTGTGCTCTGGGGTTGTTCGGGCAGTTAAACATCACAAGTTAGCTAAACCTTTTTTTTTTTTTTTTTTGTATTTGCTATTTTCTAGAAATCTGCATTTTTGTGGCTTCTCCATATATTTTAAATGCTGTCAATAATTGTTACCTTTTTTTGTCATAGATTCAAAAGATCATTAACTACTCAGGGAATATAAAGCAGTGGTATTAAAATAAACAACCGATTAGCAGGCATTGCGTGTGAGAGCCGTACTGTAGCCTTTGACCTGCGTGTGAGAGAAATGCTGTGAAAACAGGTTTGGTATTTGGGTGCGCAATGTAACTGGTGCCAGTTTTGTGATTATATCCTTAAATAGTTTGTAATTTCAAGTTAGAATAGTCTTAAGCTCCACTGTATTTTGAGTGTCCAGGCTGTTCTTATTACTCATGTGTTAGTTTTGCCCTCAGTGAGGAGCCCAGGAGATGCATTTTTCATGGATAGATTTTTCATGGGTATATTTTTATTAGGTTTGTGTTTACTCCGCATATTTCCTATCTTTGGTGTTAGGATACTGAAGAAGAACTGCCTTTCTGGAAAGTAATTGGATGGCTGGCAGCACATTTCTGTACTCTTAATTGTACCAACCCTACAGTAAATACCCTGTCATTTGTGGGGGAATGTCGGTGAATTGATTTTTCTGGACAGGGACTGTGTACTGCAGTGTGTATATGTACATGGTAGGTAGTATATGTCCCTAAAAGCTTTAAATTCATGTGAATAATAAAACTCAGAGTGCTAAGAATGGAGCTGTGGGAGTGGAATTTTGTTTTTATGTGTATATGACTTTATATATCATGAGCCATTTCTTGTTTTTATAAACTTGACTTCCAGGAAGGAGAACCCTCAAATATTTTGTTTGCATCTCAGTTTTGATTTTTAACATATTCTTGGATCATCTGAAAAAAAATTTATTTTTGGATCCATGGGGAGAGTGTATATTTATTAAACTTAATAGAGCTTAAAGCACTTGCTGAGCCGCATTAAATGTGAGATAGTCTTGCCTTACAGCTGTAAGGGTCAGTCTGTTTTAAACAATTGGTGTGCTCTTGCATGAGCTTATTATCAGTTAGCAAGAGCAACTTAATCTAAATTATTCAAATGTAAAGCATTTAATCTTCTTACTGAAGACATTTTATGTATCCGTAGTGCATCCATTGCTTTCAAGAGGAACTCTGCCAGTCCAGCACCTCAGTCAGTGTGAAGCTGAGTGTTCACTAACAGACAGTGCATACACTTAAACTGGTAAACAAAAAAAAAGGCAAAAAAATGTATTTCCCTTTAGTTTTCTGTAGCTTCATTGTTTATGCCAGAGCAGCAGCCAGCAGCTGGTATCAGCTGGCACTGTGGGGGAATATGAGGGCTACAAGCACTAATGCTGCATTCACACACATATTTTACATGCTGAGGTACTCTCATGACTGATGGAGATGCTTTTACTTTATGGGCTGGCAGCTAGAAATTTTGGGTAAAAGCATACATCCTGAAGATGATCTCTACTGCTACTTTCTAAAGGTTTAATATACTAATAAAGAACATCAACAGAGTAAGCCCTTTGTTCACTGACCCTTTGGTTTGAGGGTCAACAACCATCACTTTGGTTTTAATTATTTCCTCTTGTGTGGTTTTTTATGCATCCTTGCCTTTATTTATTTATTTATTTTAAATACTAAGATTAAGATGTTTTTGGTTTTCATAGGGATTTTTGTTGCAGTATTCCTGTGTTCTGTTTCTCTTCTCCAAGTAGCCTGTGGAGTACTTTTGATGAGCACAAAATCATCTTTTGTTATCTTGTCCAAACCAAACTTTTAGTTTATCCATTATTTTATTTTGCCTGGAAAGAAATATGTAGACAGTTCAGTGGCTGAGAATAATTATAAAACATCTAACTTGTTCTTTGTAAGGCAAGACACTGTCCTATATAGCATAAAGCTCGATGAGTTGCTAGAGATTACAGTATTGAAAGCATGGTGAGACTCTTCATTAGTTCAGACAGTTTTTGCATCAAGTCTGAGGTTCTGTGCAAGACAGCAGTCAGTCTGCTGGTAAGCTGGAGAAAAACGGAGAATTTTCTGTGTACTTGGCAAACCGTATTTCAGGGTATGTGAGACTAAAATAAGTGTCCCAATCTTTTTGCTAAAGAAACTAGAAAAAAAAAAATCCCAATTGCAGTAATCAGTTACAAGAATTTGTCATAGCATCCTAAAATATTTCTTATTAATCAAAATATAATTGCCAGTGGTAACATCAAAGGTATTCCGTGCCTGTTTCCTGGGGAGAAACCACCATGTCCACTTGTCAGCAAGGAAGCAGCGGTAGTGTAAAAGCTGCAGGAACCCACAGGTCTGAGTGTTGTAGGGTTCTGTCACAGAGCTGACATCGCAGTAACCATCTCCTGTGTTCAGCTCTGCCCGTGACGTGGAGCTGACATTTCTTTCTGTGTGCATGACTCTGACGCAGGATCCTCCTGAGTGCATCACAGAAGCAGCTGCTGTGAACCGTCGCTCGAGGCTATTAAAGCAGCTCCTGATCTTTGCTCATGGCACCTGGGTCAGAAGTGGCTCTTAGGAGTCCTGCATGCAACTTGCTCAGACCTCCCAGGCTGTAACTTCCCAGCGAGAACCAAAGCAGCAGCAGCAGCCGGGACTCTGCCGGGTTGGCGCATGCCGGGCAGCATGCCACGTGCCACACGCTGCAGTCCGGGCTGGGAGGAGGTGACTTCCCCAGGTGGAGTAGTATGGGCCCAGTCTGGCATAGGGTGGTCAGTTAGTGCAGGAGGAAGTTAAGACTGTGGTTTTTGTTTCAGTACCAGCTGATGCTGTACTATTGCTACACCTGTGGGTTTTCAGAGCAATTTGCCATGACAGCAAGTCATGGTAAATGTTGTGATACAACTTCAGCTTGTGACCTCCCTGTTTTGGGTCTACATTTCAGTAGAACTATCTAGTAAAAGCTAAGTGCCGTAAGTCTAGATCAATAAATCTAGATCAAGAAAGTGTGTTTTGTTTGTTTGTTTTTGAGACATTCATATGAAAATAAAGCGAAGGAATGACACTATATTAGGTTTGCCATCATTAAACAGCAGAACAGAGAAACCTGTAGTTAGCTGATATGCAGTCCTGTGGACAGAGGGTGCAGGGGCTGGCCTGAGTTGTGTGGCTACTGCTTGCACAGGTGGCATGTCTGCTATCATCCCATGGAGTGCATTGTCAGGCAGGTTTGAGCTATGTTGAAAGCTCTGTCCTCAATTTATTCATCTCTAATTCTTCCTCTCTTTGCTATAACATGTTCATGAACTTCTAATAATAAGTCCCAAATTGCTTTTCTGTATGCAAAGCTGCAGTGTATTGCTAGAGCTCTGCAAGGTTAGAGCGCACGTGTGATGGACTCTGCTGCGATGCTCTCCTAACACCTTCATTGCAGGTTGCGTCCTGACTCACTTGCCACCCCCTGCAAGTTATTCTGTAAGTCAGGGCAAAATTTAGACCACTAATTTTGTTATCTGGTGCATCTGTTTAAGCCAAACAAAAAGCTAACTTCAAAAAATGTGACTTTCGCTGCTTTGGGGGTGGAATTCCAAGCTTGCCAAAGGAACATGTGTCAGCAATTTTAAGCTTAGCAGCCGTGTAATTTTGAAATGTACTTATATTTATAGATGGTCCTTGATGATAAAAACTGAGAAATTTCCATTAGCTGTTTGAATTACACTTTGGTCGCTGCTTTTTGATCAGTAATGTCACGCCAGGAATTTCTATTGGTATGGAAAAAATTCATAACAAACAACTCTTTTGTTTATATGACAATGTTGTTATGTCCAAAGAGAAAAATGTTTTTAGTGGTTTGATTTGGCTAACTTTTATGGATTGTCCTTGAGTTCTGCATAGATATTCTGTCTTTACTTACACTGTCCATATATTATCTTTATCTATGTGTCACCTCTTGTAAATAGCCACAATTTAGAGAAATGAAAGGCTGTTAATTAAGGGACTTGGAAAATGGTCTGTGGTTCAGGAGACAGGAGGCTGCCTTTGTGCAAGGTGTTTTCTTGTGCAGGTAAGTGGAGTGAATTTGAATCTCAACTCTATCCCCAGGCCCAGCATAACTGAACTGAGAAGTGTTGTATTGCGACTTCCTTCCAGTTCACACCTGAATTGTTCATTAATGCACACATCTACAATAATATATAGCTCAAGAGGGGAAATCTTTAAAGGGCTTTGTAGTGATTTTTAGTCCCATTTGTGAATGGTGGTAAATATTTTCAGTT
Source organism: Crypturellus undulatus (assembly GCA_013389825.1). NCBI lineage: Eukaryota > Metazoa > Chordata > Aves > Tinamiformes > Tinamidae > Crypturellus > Crypturellus undulatus. Next base: position 121,483 of record VWPW01028663.1, read on the forward strand.
AAAACAATTTTGAAATGCAAAAGTTTGGCAGTAGAATTACTTCAGAACTTATTTTTTTGGACAGAGACTTTTTATTAAATCTAATGAAAAAGGCTTTAAGTGTTTTCTAGGATATTTCATTTCATACAAACACGTATCTTGTATTACTATAAATATAGTTATTGTTGTATCACAGCGAAGGCTTTAATGTCATAGATTTCTATAGCTCCAGTTACTGGAAGATACTGTTCCCATCCTAAACATGGGACTTGCATGGCTGCGTGATGAGCTCCAAGACAGAAGGTTCTTTGTCCCGTCAGTGCCGTTGGCTGTCTGTTGGCTGTATAACTGTTGTCCTACTGTCTTCCTCTTGCCCCATCACTTTGTGACCATATCCAGCTCTGAAGCATAGTGTATCTAGGTCAGGGCGTCGTTTTATTCCACGTTACTAATGTGCGAGATTCTGTATTCATCCGTTGGCAATTGACTTGTAAATGCAGAAGTTGAATCTGTCTGTCCTTTGCTGATAAGCAATGGGATTCTGGGCAATACCTCTACCCTGATCTGAAGTTTTCTGTAACTGCCTTCTGTTCCCTCTCAGAAACATGGAGAGACTAATCTGTGCTACTGCTTTGCTACCTTTTTGGTGGTTTGTTTGTTTGTTGGATGGCCCCGTTTACTGTAGGAACGTCAGTGCCCTCCATCATGTGTTCTTTTGAGATGCCTTGTCATGGTCACTGTCATCTCTCTCCTACTCTGTGTTTTTGGAGTGAGGTTCAGAGGTCCAGGGTCAGCTTGCATCGACCTGCAGTCTGACCTTGCGTAGATCCAGGGTTGCTGTGTGGTGAGTCAGGTCATCTCACTGATTCGGCTGAAGATTAATCTGTAAAAACCTCTATTGTGTCATGCTCAGTCTGATCAGCTCTGCAAGGGGCTCAGCACAGGTGCTGCTGTGACGTGTATCTCATTGGCAAGAAGGGAGCTTGGTCTGATGTATTCCTGACCACAACCATGTGTGTGCTGAGGTGCTGCTATGGTGAGGGCATCCTCCTGTGTGAGGTGAGCATGAGAGCAGCAAAGAAAAACAACTCTCAAGAAAATGATGCTTTATCTGCAGTTTTGGTAAGGAGTGGAGAAAAAAAAACACAAGTTTAAAAAGCTGTTTTTTCTGTCGCTGACTCCTTTGTCTTCAGGCATTTTGACCCAGCCTTAGAAATTGGCCTTGAGCCAACATGAGTAAGAAAAGAGCAGTTTTATGACTCACTTAAATCATTATTAAACCAGTACATAATTTATTTGAGAAGAGCAATATCCATCTTTTTTTTGTTGTTTTCTTTTTCTTTCCTCCTAAATGGGCTGATGACATTTAGTTTATGAACATATTGCTGTCTTGTATCTACATCTTGTTGTATATGGTATTAAATGCATGTGCTACACAGTCCCTCTGGCTTTTTTAGGACGAATACTGGACTTGAAGACTGGAACAGTAAAGAAGGAGGGTCAGCAATCCTCAATGAGAATGTGCATGGGATCAAGGCGCTCTTTCATTTGCAGAATGAGGTATGGATTTACTTTGTGTTCCTGCAGTGTTTCCAGCTCCTACCCAGATTATAAACTTAGGGCATTTTGTTGACTAATTTGACTGTTCAAAAACTGAAACTGTCATGATGTACTCCATTAAGAATGCTTGCTTTTGTAACTCAAGTAAACCTGAAACCTGCCTTTCCTTCTGATTGATGACTAAAGCAGTACCCCCTATACGTGTAGCAGTTATTTTTATCAGTGGGGTACGTTGTGCGCTTTCCCCAGAAAACTGTATGACAACTTTGCCCCTGGAATGCAAACTGTTGTCTGTTCGAGTCAGATTATTTGAATCAGTGCTTTGGGACCAACACTTTCACAAGTGTAATGAGAGCCCAACGCTGTGTATTTTTTCAGCAAACCAATAATATTAAAAGAATCTTAAACAGGAATTCAGTTGCAAACTTGCCAGCTGTGTAAGAAACTAACCTAAGCCTGGTGTGAATTAACCAGATGTCAGCTGGTCAATTCTAGCTAAATGAGTAATTGTTAAAGGGTTTGTTTTGCAGTTTTCAAACTTTTCTTGCGTTGTTCGGACTTCTTAGAGATGTGTCTGTCTAGTGTTTCTGACTAGAGCTCGTGGGTATTTGTGCTGTTAGATAAAAAGGTCTATAATTATTGCAATAAGTTGCTCTCCATGTGGTTAATGGGGAAAGTACGTAATTGCATCTGTATCTTGTATCCAATACACGTGGTGAGAACAGATGATGCAAAATTTGATATGGAGCAAAACACACAAACCAAAATATTTCATACTTCACAGCAGATGCCCATCCTTCTGCTTATGTGGCTCTTCCAGCCACAGGAGGAGGCCAATTATATATGACTCCTGGGTGCCCTTGTTAAGGGCTTTATATAGTTTACCATGCCTGCAAGATCAGGCATCAAAGCTATAGATCCTGTTATGCCTAGTCTGTGCAAAGGTCCATCCTTGGTCCATGCGAAGAGACCCTGTGCTCTCATCTTCACTCTATTTTGTGTTGATACTTGCAGGAGAATGGCCATAATTTAACCAAATTATCAGTGCAGGAGAGTGCAGTAACGTGCTGGCTCTGTGGGTAGGGTTCATCAGACAAGGACGTGCCAAAATGGCAGCAAAGGGCTAGGGCTACGTGGCATTCCGATATCTTTCCCTCTGGTTGTAGTGGTCTTGTTTTAAGGAGGTAGAAACAGCTCCTTTTCTCAGTGCTCCACAGTGTTGAGGTTATAATCTGCAGAAATGGAAACTAAATTTGCCTGTTAAAATTCAGTATCATGCATACATCCTCTCAAGCAATGTTAAAAATGTTTTTATCTGTTGCCATTTATCAATAAATATAATCTATATTCAGAGATTTCTCTGGAAAGCAGAGATTTCTATAGAAAGATGAGGTTTGATGTTTGCATCAGCAGGCATCTCCTCCTCTGACAAGGAGTCAGCAACCTCCTGTCATTGCCAAGGATGGCCGGGAGTTAGATTTTTGATTGTCATGTAGCCAGGTTGATAGAGGGACAGGAGCTTGATGTGTTTTTACGCAGAGCAGCTCCCAGTGAGTGGCCAGCACAGGAAGGATGCTACTGCCTGGCAGCAGTTTGTCTCTGAAAGACAGAAGTGCGTGTCTCCTGTAGGGTTACTGCTCTTAACTGCTAATTTCAGGGAATAATAAATACAGCCAAGAGAGAAGCACTTGCAACACGGCTTCCTCCTAGCTGCACATAGTGATCATGTGAGGGGGACTTGTCTGTGCAAAGAAAACAGGTTTAATGTCCTGTTTACAGAGGTTTTCCAGCTTTTAAAACAACAAATCAAATCACACTTATTTCTTGATGCTCTGATTCTGTAAACTCCAGAGCATGAGACTGATTTTATACATGCCAGTAACCCCATTGTTTTTCTAATTCTAAATCTTATTGTAGTTGTTCCTTCTCCTTGGCTGTGGCTAGTTTAAGAAAAAAAAAATCCTTGTGGGAAAAATTACTTCAAATAATGTGAAAATAACTCGAAACTTTCCTTGTGATTACTCTTCATTGTTATTGTTCTTTTTCCGTTGAGAATAAACTCTTGTTTTCTTACTTTGAACTATTTACTTGGCTACAAGTTGTTATAGTTATGCAGTTAAGAACAATTAGAAATATCACAAAATATTCAAGAAAAAAGTGTTAAAGCTACCTAACTGTGTACATAGTCCATTCTTGGAAAAACTAGATTAGTGTATGACATGCATAATTTCTCTGTTTAAGGAGGTTACACTGACATTGTTTTGTGTAGATACCTTATTTTGGGGCCTGATTTGTATTCTTCTCTAGTTTTCACTCTTGTTTTATAATATTTTGAGGACTCTTACAGTTCTCAAAATATTACTTACAGTGTAGTTATTCTTAAACTAGTCTTAGAAATTTTTGTTTCAAGTTATCTTTAAGTTTGGGGGGGATTCTTTATATAGTTACTGTGAAAACTATTATTATTATATGATTTCATGAAATACCATGAAAATATTTGTGATACGAGAAACTCAAACTGTGGAAGCAATGAGTTCTAAGGAAACGTGTGTAGGATTCCCTCTCAGAAATAATCTATTGTCATGTGCTTGTATGTACCAATTAAACTGTTAAAATGCATTTTTATCCAAGGCATTAATATTCATTTTTGAGCCTGTTGAAATATCAATTTACTTTTTAGGTGTGGAAATGCTCCTTTGGATCACTTACCTCTGAACAGAATAACCACCATGAGGAAAAGATACAGGTACTATTACTTAATGTACTACCAAATTTAGTTACTCTACACATGCTCATTTTCCCTGGGCTAATGTTCAGTTGAGTAGTATTAGCTCAACAAACAGTTGTATTAACGTACAGCATATAAATAGCAATGGGTCTCCGGAGTGAAGAACCTGCCACTGTGGCAGTGCCACAAGCTCCTGGTGCAGGCCATGAGGAAGTCACTGAACTTCTTTGTCTTAACATCTCCATCAAAATAGAACTAATTATCTTCTTCCCAAAGGTGTTATGGAAGGCAAGTGAGTCTTGAATAGCTCTGAAATGGAGCTGACTGCAAAACTCTGGGTTGAGGGTGGCTATTTCTATCATAACTTACAAGTATCTAAATCTTTAGTAGAAGTTTAAAATCATGAAGTGTTTCTGTGGATCAGTGAGCATTTTTTCTTCTTTCCTTTTCATTTAGGAATGGCCTTGGCCCAGTAAAAGAAGGTGAAGCACAGTATGCTGTTGTCCATTGCACTGGTTATATCAAGGCTTGGCCACCAGCAGGTATGTATCTGTGCTGTACTATCTACAAGATGAGAGAAAATGTGGTTAAACATCCCCTTGCTAATAGAAAACCAGACTGGGGTAATGGGACAAGGATGGGGAAATCCTGTCTGTCTCATCTTGATAAGCTTTTGTATCAAGAATCAATTGCTTTACACACTCACTGGTCTCCTAGGCTTTATGTATGAAATCATTCTCAATTTCATTGACCGAGAGAGTTTCAGGAGTTGTCTTGAGTAATGAATTACAGCATCTGATGCCAGAGGTTTTCAGTCTGATAACCTACGTAAAAATGGCCTGATTTTAAGAATATAAATACAGAGCTCTTGTACCTCTAAGCAAAAGCAACTAGTGGTTTTGTATTTAAGTTCTGAGTTGCAAACGCTGATGTTCGAGAACATTTAGTTTCAGCTTAAGTGCATGTATCCACTTCAAAGTGATGGTGTTAATGGGGAATGCTCAGCCTTTGTGGTAAGTTCTGTTTCAAGGCTGTTTTTCTGGGAAATGAATCTTGGCATCTTGCTTTGAACTACAAGCGTTTACCTCTGTAATTCAACATTACAGATGGGAATATTTCCATTAGGAAATTCAGAAACAAGGAGACAGTAGAGTTCATCCAGGCATCATCATAGACTGGGGTGGCTGACCTTGGCGTTTGCAGTAGTTGAATAAGTTGTTTTTAATATGACTGTGCCTCCTGGCATGAATGAGACCATGAGTTGTCCTGTTCTTTTGTGGTTGTATACCACAAACATAAATCATATTTATGCAGAGATTCGGAATGCTAAAGTTCGCTTATTCTGGATGTATACAGTATTGTACAGATTTCAGCATACAGACGTAAACTTCATGATTTCCTGGTGAATTGCAGTTTCAAATATTAGATAATAGTTTCTTACCAATGTTTTCTCATCTCACGCACAAGCACACATGTGTGCACACACGTGCGTGCACATGCCAGACAGACAAAACCAAAGCTTATGAATGTTGCTATAATTTGTGCAGCCAAGCAGAATAAGGGTAATTTGTTTCATATGTGATTGATGGTTCAGAACCACATTACAGACAGCAAAAAACCTTCCTTCATTTTGCTAATAAACTTCACATACTTCAGTGTGCTTTAGAAGTCAAAATGCTTCAATTTCATTTCAATTTCAGATGAGAGAGCAGAACGATGTGTGTAAATTGCTCTGTCAAAATGAAATCAAACATTTTATATTTTTCACAAAGATATTAATTTTTCTACTAGTATGGTCAGATATAACAGAATTCAGCCAACCTACACAGAACGCCTCTTCAGAAAAAAGTGCAGGTGGAATGAGATGCTTGCAGTTCCTGGCTCAGCTGAAATGGAAAAGCTGCTGCAAGGAGTAACATGTATTCCTATGTATGTGTCAGCAGTACAGCCACTGGTGGTTGTTTTTATAGGGGAGTGGGTAACTGCAGTAAAGCAGCACAGGTTCCAAAGAAGCTCCTCAATCTTCAGGAGCCCCATGGTTGGGTATCGCCCTGTAAGTGCCAGGTTAAATAGCAAGGTTCCCCGGCTCCAGCTCTTTCCAAACCTCTTTCCAAACTGCTCTTTCATGGTTAGAAACCTCTCTGATTTCTGGTCTTCGTTAGTTTATGTGCAGTTTACCCCAGTGTATTCTTGGCCTAGTATTTCTCTTGAGGTCAAACAGGAGTTTTTGTCTTGTTTCCCTGTCTCTCAAATATTCTTTGCATTTCCAGATAGAAATCATGTCCTGTCAGCCTTGACTTTGCTCAGTGATACAAGCCTGCTTCTTCTAATTTACTCTATTATCTTGCATTGTCTTTTCTTCTCTTTATCCTTGTATCTTTTCTCTGCAGTTGTCCTGTTTTAATTTAACCTTTCAAACTGTGAGTGACCAAAACTATATGCTCTGTTCCAGATAAGATTGTAGTGGACAGAATTTCCTGTCTTTCCTGTCAATATAGGATATTGCATATTTTGTATGGTGCATCCTACTGCATCCTGAATCACCTGCTGTGCATACAAGGCTGCCTTCATCTCAGTTTTTCTCAGCACAATTCTTCCAGTTCATTGCTATGAATCGTTTTCAGCTATGTTTTGTAATATAAGCTTTCATCCTGTTTGTATTGCTATAGTTTATGGTAATTGTTGGTCTCCAAGCACATGCTTGTGCATTTAGTAATGTTGAATTTCATTCCATTTCTATTACTCCTCAAGATCACATGGTGAGCTCCTTATGATATCCCAGAGCTCCTCCAGAATGTCTATATTATGCTCATAAGGGATGTCAGAATTTTTGGAACTCATGTGGAATTTCAGTGGTCTTGCATGTTCTTATCCAAACTGTTAGTCATTACAGTCATGCTTGGCTTAACTTTAGTTCCCTTAACTTGGAGAGCTGAATGTGGATATCCAAAGATTGAATTGGTCCCCACTACATTTGAGTAAAGCGGTGGCAAATATCACTGCGTTTGCTCCTATTTCCGATGGTAATTCAGCCATAATGTGCAAAGCAAATTAAATAACTGCGGGAGTAATTGAATTTGCTAAAGCTCTTCTACACTGTAATAAAATTACTTCTGTTCAAATCAGGTAGAGAGTAGCAAACCCCTGGGCTTTGTGGTCTTTGGGAGTAAATGGATTTATGCCAGATCACATATGCTTTAAAAATCAGCCAGGGAAAGGATCATTATCATTTATTTTTCAGTTGCCAAGTGGACAGTCTATATTCTATATCCTTTTCTTTCAGAGTGTGCAGTGTGTCACTTGAGTTATGCAGCTAAGATAAAGCTTAAGAGAGTACTACATACTTTTATAAAAACAAGTAACAAATATTTATCAAATGCATTCAATCTGCCTTTGTTTAGCACCTCTATTTTCTCCTCCTGGGTTATATGGCATTGTCTGTGGCCAATGTGTTACATTTTTGTTTAGTCCCACAGTGGGTGTAACACAGTCAATAGTGATGCAGAAGTTCCAAGACAAGAACTGCTCTGCGATCAATATTAATATGACACCAACTGATTTGAATATATAACGTAACACATCAAGATTTGAAGACTGCTGTCAGTAGTCCCTGCTAAATAATCTTAATATTTAAATCGAGTAAAAATAAACGAGCTACACCGGCTGGCATCAGTATCGCGATATATTTTTAGGACTGAATTTTTTTTGTTTTGTTTCATTGGCCTGCACAGAAATGAACACAGAGCATGTAGGACCGATGGGCAGCACCTACCTTGCTCATATTTCACTCATATTTGAGGAGCAGATCTGTTCTGGCTCATTTTGTTAATGCGTGGGATTGGTCTTTACGGAGGAGACTAATAAAAAAGAGATCAGTTATTGCAGCTCGGCTTTCCAGACAGTTATACCATTTGTTTCTTACATGGCAGATACGTGAGAATAAACCCTGATGGTGCCATGTTGGCTTATTCTGAATGGGGTAGAAAAGATGCGTTATTTGAAATGGGCCAAGTACTGGTCCCAGCCTTTGCTTCTCTTTTCCATGGAGCAGAGCAGCTAAAAGATCTTGTGCCGCTTAACCTAGAGACTGCTTCAAACTTGTAGCAAGTCACAGAACCTACAAATGGGAACTTACTTGTTATCATGTGGTTTTAAACTTAAGCAAACACTTTTTTCTTCACACTCCCCTTCCTCCTCCCCGACTCCCCCCCCCCCCCAGCCAAGAGAATCTTATTTCTGGAAGGAAAGGAATCTTATGTGCTCCATATGGTATTTTCCTAATAGATTTCTTCATACCATAACAATTGATGGAAAATATTTGGTTGAGGGAGAAGCAACAGTCTGTCAGGATGTTACTAGTTTTTTGTAAATCAATGCCAGGACCTGAAGAGGGGAAAAACAAGAAGAAAAGGCTTGAATGGATTCTTATTTCAAAAACTTAAAAAAAATAATAATAATCATGAACTCAAATGTTGAAATCTCTTTTTATTTTTTTCCTTTCTTTTTCCTCCTTAGTTTTTTTAATCTTAAAAAAAGAAACATCTTAGTTTTCCAAGTCAGACTTACGGTAACATCTTAACCACAACATGCCAAAGTTGTTACATTATTTTAAAGTTTTTGCCAGAATCTGGACGTTTGTGCAGAGTATTCCCATTTCCAATACAAAACAAGATAGTTACTCGAATATTCGTGGCAGTACTGTCATCTTTAGAGTTTTATTTTAAAATAAAAGAGCAGCATATTTTTATGGGGATTTTTTTCATGAGATTTGCGCCTTGGTATGCTGTAAACATCCATAGAACATTTTTGGAAATCCTTTTTTCACTACTGTGTAAGAGAAACTTCTTCGGGAGGTGGCATCGTGCAGCCTGACGCTATCAGTAAGTGTTCGGAAGGAGATTGGCAGTTTCGGGGGTTGCTAGTGACTGCTAGGGATTTAATTCTGCCTTTGTAAACACCTGTAAGTCATTTATTTTTTGCTATAGTGAACTGAAACCACAAACTCACTAAAACTATTCTGTATCTCACTGAAAATACAGGTTAAAGGTATGGAGATGGAAAGCAGAAGATGAAGCTGTTCTGGTGGTAGGGCCAACTGGAAGCTCAGTGCGGAAAACGAAAAAGTAACAATAATAATTTCCTTATGTCCACTCAAACACATGCCATTGCCCTGTGGGATACTGTTTGCTGGCGTCCCATGGACATTAGGAAATTAAATATAACCTCTAACTGCACAGTGTTTTATTTGTGATGTTCAGTTGCAGGCTTAGCCTTGCAAATTGTTCATAGTAACCTGAACAAGCATAGCACTATGTTTGTTATCCAAGAGGAGCATATATTTGGTGTTTAGAAAGAAAGCCTCTCTCGAGGTTACATGCAAAGAATATGAATAACTTGTGTTTATTTTGCTTATACTTTCTAAGGTCATTTTCACGGCCTTGCTTCTAGATGAACTTTTTTTGGAAATACTGATATCTTGATGAACATACAGAGCAATATTAGGTTCTGTCAAGAGCTGGACAAATCAGCACTATGTGCAATGCACATACCTGTATATCTGTCCTTTCTGGAGTACATTCATTAGGAAGTGTATTAAAACAAAAGTAAATCTCTTCTGCGACTTCATCCTCATATATAAGGACATGCACAGTAGAATCTTTGTAACTATCAGAGAGACAGTAAAGAAAGTAATTTCCATCCAGGGAATACTCTCAATAAGAGCAGGCCTAATTTGCAGGCGAGCAGACAGTCATTTTGGCATCTAGACACTTAGGGAAGGGTTAGCAATTCACTGGGTCAGGTACTGATTAATTCCAGGCAGATTGTTTTTTATTCAGAGTGTGCCTTGTGGCATAACACAACTAATAAATTTTCCTGTGTGTTATAAAGACTTAATGTAATCCATCTTGAAGAAGGAGCTGGGGGGGGACACAGGGAGAGAGTGAAATTTAGAACAACAGCTTCCCTTGCCAACATTGAGTTCCATCAGGAATGGTGTTTCTTAGCTAGGTTTAATTTTGGAGATTGTTTATGTTGCTTTGAGTTTATTTGGGCAGTAGCAAGCCTGAACCAAGTTCCTAAAAAGGGAAGTGTTGTTGAAAACTGCAGCAAAAAAAGATTTTGCGAGGTGGAAGCCATCCAGCTGAATATCTGTGCTGTCCTTTGCAATATACTGTGCCACTAAGGAAGTGACTGAAAAAGCTTTTGAAATGAAGGGAGAATACTCTGAACTTCTCGCTTTCAGGTAGAAAACCTCTATTTAAAAGGGGAAATTTTGGTTAGCATTAACCAACTAGAAAGCCTAGTTTAAAAAAATAGGTAAAATTTTAGACAATAGAGTACCTAAAATTATTTTCTTAAAATCACTCTTGGGCCTCTGTGTTGAAGTAGCCCCATTCCTAGAGGCACCAGCCATGCACTCACAGGAACTTTCAAAGTTGGAACTGGAACTGGAATCACTCACCATCTTTCGCATCGGACCGTCGAGTCGTCTGTGTGTAAATGTGGTTATTTCAGACACCAACTTCTCCAGTGCATCTTCTTTTGGCTAGTTAAGTTACATGTTTGCCACGGTGCAAGGTTCAAAGCTGGAGGAATAATTGGAGGAGATGTCTCCCCAACGGATGGAGCCCCTGCGGCCAACTTCAGTGAAAGTGTTACAGTCGTTTCTGCCGTTCTCCCCTTCTTTCTTTCCTCTTTTCTTTAGTATCCTCTGCTGCATTTCTCTTGCATCAGAGTCAGTCCTCCTCTCGAAACTGCCACGTCACTTAATTCATGCTTCTATTCACAGCTTTGTAAAGTGAATCTGTGTTGGTTTTCATTTAACATGCCCTGAAAACTGCACATAATTCTCAGTTAACCATTTTCTACCACTCTGAGGTGAAAATTGTTCATGTGCTCATTGCTTACTCTCTGCAGCTCACCCTCACACACATATGTGAGCAGATACACGCGTGTCTGCCAAATTTCTGCCTTATGTGGACACTTTTCAGGAGATAATTTTGCTGCTGCTTTTCCAGGCTGATTCTGTCCCTCTCTCTTGTCAAGAGGCAGCTGGGTTCTCGTTCTTCGTATACTGTACTTGTCATTAGCTGCTTATTAGGTCTTAGAAATACTGAAGAAATAACTGTGTGTGTAAACACAGCAAGGAAAGTAAAAATACTTATGTAAAATTTATCCCTTAGCTCCAGTTTCATGTTGGTGTTTTATGCTCAGTGCTACACTGGTGTCTCGGCAGATGAGACCTGTTTGTGTTTGTGGTCTATTTTATAGTTTGTCTTGTATGTAACAGAAAAGAGGCTGGAACAGTGATGTGTGAAAAATCAAAACTCCACTTTGTAATCTGACTGCTTGAGGAACCTCATTCTTACTGATTGCAGGCGATGCAGAGCAGCCCTGTGTGTGACTGCAACCTGTGCTCTTTTAGGGGATAGTTTATATGGTCCAAGTTGGGTGAAGGCTCTTCGGTAAAAGCTTTGGTCCCTCAAAACTCAGGGAGGGGCATTTAGCAGAAACACAAAAGGAAAAGTTCAGTTGAAAAATTACATGCATGGATTTAGCCCAGTGTTGTTGTTAACTTCTGTGTTTAATGAATGATTGCTTAAAACAAACTCCCAGCATCATACAGTGCTACCTCAAACTTTCCATAGAGCTTCCATGAAAGCATTTCAGAGGAAGTATCCTGGCTTTTATTGAGAGGAATCACTAGGATTTAGAAGTTAAAAAACAAAGTTCTAGCATAAAAAAACAACAATTCTGTTCACAGCTCTGCATGTGACATGTTACTGCATGTGACAGTGAAATTCTTACTCACTTCAGGTCCTTGCTTGTAAGAGACAATAATGTTCTTTGTTTATAAAGCTCTTGGGATCCCCTGATAAAACCCCGGTTACCTCTCACTGGCTATAAATGAGGTAAGGTCCCCAAAATGGTGAATTCCGCTGAAAATATATAGCCTACTTCATGATATCGCTTGGTAAAAAGTGAAAAATGGCTGTAGAATGATAATTAGAAACTGATTACCAAAAAAGATTGAAGTCTTTTGGTACGAAATAGTTTATTACGAAACTACTTCTGTTCATTTATCAGCATTTATAGTAGTGTTTTCTGAGGCATCATTCAAAGAAGTTGCATGCTGTCATCTTCTGCTTGGTTGAAGATTGACTTGTACTGGGAATTATAAATTTTATGGGGGGAAAAATAAGTTGCTTTTGTTTCATAATTGGTAGCCGCTTTGCAATTAAATTCATTAGTGCCTTGAAATGTATTTTAAATGATTCACTGCCTGTTGTGACTGAATTCCTTGGAAAACCTTGTAAAAGAGTTTGCAAATCCCTTAAAATCAGCCAGCAGTGTTACTATTGGTGGATGTTTTTTGAAATGTCTCATAGGAAATGGCTATCTTAAAGCTTTGGTTGGGAAATAGCCTTGCTAAAGTCTTAGCTGACTAACAGCTAAACAGAGCTAATCTCCTGAATGCTCCTATTTGTGAAGCACTGGAATGGAAAACAGTGCACATGTACGTTTTGAAATCATTCATTTGTTTGTGACAGCTACTCCTGTTACACAACTGAAATGATCACTTGGTAAAACATCCACACTTTTTCAATCTTTCAACATATTGACCCAGATTTAGTCCATTATAGAAAAAAAAGTCAACCCAGCTGTTAAGCGTGAGTCTAAAGCTAATGAATAATCTGAACTGTGCCTTGCTTAAGAATGATTTTAATATATTTATTCATAAAAGAAAACTGAGCATAATGCATATGGACATAACGTATTAATGACACCGTGGTTCCAGTAACGTGCTGTAGAGCAGCAGTCGCAGGAATGTTCCCATCCGTGGGCCGCTATTACGGAATTTGTGCATCAGCTTCCTCTTCAGCAGCCAAGGTTGCTCTGTATGTCTGCAGGGTGTGTAGGACAGAATATAACTAAGAAAGATTATCTGATATGAACCCAGAGATAATGTTTCAATCCTAGAGAAAATAGAGCTTATTTTGTATGATCCAAAATACCTGGAATTAGATAAAACCAAGGCAGTAGCATCTCTTTTCATTCTATTTTCCTAATTGTAATGGTGTTTGTTTTCTTTAGGAATGACTATACCAGAAGAAGATGCTGATGTTGGACAAGGTAGTAAATATTGCCTCGTGGCAATAGGAAGGCTTCAGGTAATGAAAGTGTTTCATTATATGAACTATTTTCAAAGCATTGTCAGTGCTATGGTTTAGCTGTAAAGAATTTGTTCAGAGCTTTGTGTTTTTTACATTTCTCCAAAATAAAGGCTCCTGATGCTTGTGTACAGTCAGTGACTTTTTTTAGAAACTGCTGTTAAAGCAAATTTAAAATGTTATTTTGCCCTATACTGCTATTCAACTCAACAACAGTAGTGAAGATTCTTCTAGTTATCACACATGCCATCCTCAAAGTTAGTGTAGGCTGGGATATTCTAGATAGTGATAAACTTGGGGGTACAGGTGACGTAGGTGATAGGTTCAAGGAGATCCCGCAGTTGATACACTGCCCACTTTGCTCTCCAGCATGCTCTTTCTCTCTGTAATTGACTACTTGGAAAGCTAGGGTTTTAGAGATTATTTTGAAAATAATAGATAAGACAGTCAAGAGATATTTCAGAAATTATAGCTTTGTTCTCAATCCGTTGTACATTCAGATATGGTGTCAGTGGGGGAAGCTGTGGAAATAAAATTTTACTTGCTTTTTGTCATGATTGTTATAAGTGATACATTTTCTTGCTGATAAGAGCTCTGAACTGAAACCAGAGCAGTTGAGGTGAATTTCTGTTATCCTAGCAGTGAACAGGCTGATTTTTATTTCGCTGATCTAGCAATTCAGCCATTAGTGAAAATCTTTGAGCCTACTGCGGGATTTCTTGTTGGCCTGCACTCATTGCCATCTGTTAGGATGGCATCAGTTCTCACAAGGTAGAATGACCCTTTCATTGGAGCACAGGTACCAAACCAGTTTTTTTTGACATGAACAACCTGCACATTAATGAAAGTGCTATCACTTCTGCAGAGTTTGTCTCCACTGTGACAGAGCCACAGGAATATTGCATGTTTTTTGACTTAATTTTACTTTTGTCATCAAGAATAAAATATTCCGCTAATGGAAAGAAGCAAGTTACAGTGATTCGGATGTTACATGTACCAAAAAAGATGATTTCCCAGAAAATTGCATTAGTAACATGGAGTGTCAAAACATCTGTTACCTAAGAGAAGCCAGCAGGCACTATGAAGGGGAGGACAAGAAGAGGCTCTGGCCTTGAGTTTAATCATAAAGGAGTCAAAGTGCACAAATTAAAAACCAAGCTCTATAATTGAAATCCTGCATACAACTTACTGTAGTTCAAGGCAAGACTAAAAAATGAGATTTTATTCTTTTTGCACTTGTGCCTGGTTAAGAGAGATGACTCTGAAGGTTGTAAGAAACAGATGGTCTCATTTGTAGCCCCCCTAGGAAAGGAGATGAAGTGTCCCAGTTGCACAGGTGTCAGGTAGATAGTTGGAAATGCTTTATTCACTCTGTTGAACTTTCAGGAGCATTACACAATGATAGATAAAAATGTCAGATAGAGCTGCCAATGAAGAAACGAGTGGGCTTTTTTCTGGAGAGCAGCTTGCATGTTCTGTAGGCTGGTTGACTTGTTCTCTGGAAATATCTCACCTTTATTAGGCAAAAGCAGGCATCAAGATGTCCAGCTTCAAGGTGCTTCCAATATGTGAGGTGAACACAACCTTGTCGGAATCTTCTCCCAATTGCCATGAAGAGGCTTATTTGCACTGCAAACTAATGTCATATATCTGTGTTGTTTTATTTATTTATTCAGCAGTTAACAGTCTGCCAACAGATTTCCTTCTTTCTTGGAACAGAATAAGCAAATTTGACTTACGGTGACTGTGCTGTGAACTAAATGCTGTGGACTTGATTACTTGGTCTTAGGTAACCAGCTCTCCAGTGTGCATGGACATGAACGGCATGTCGGTCCCAACTGAGTTCTTGTCTAGACACAACTCTGATGGAGTCATCACCTTTGTTGACCCCAGATGCATCAGTGTCATTGGCTACCAGCCCCAGGTCAGTAAATGGCTGTAAATGCAGAGACAGCTTAGAAATAATGAAAAAATATATATATTTGCACATTAAGAGCAAAAGCAGCAAAATATGAAATATTTCCAGCTTGTCATTCATATGTCAGGTGCTAAATGCTGTTTGCTTTTCTTTGCTATTCATGCCTTTAAAATATAGAGATTTTTCTTTGTCATGTGGGAAATCACTTTATCCCCTTTAAGTCTAATTTCAGTGCTAACAACAAATTGCTTTAGATCTTACATTGCTTTCCAGTGAAGACTTTTCTGTGATAGAAAGGTAGCAGTGCTTGGAGTGGGTCTTAGTCCTTGTAGACCTTAACATCTAACAATTTAATGAATAGTAAACAAACACTGGTTTATAGCATCTATCTTCCTTTAGGCTTGCGGTCCTTGTAGACCTTAAAGGCTAGTCATAACTGAACATGACTAATTACCTACTAATTACCACAACACTATCAACATTTAACCTTTTAATCCCAGTGATAACTGTTTTCTGGTCTCAGGAATTGCAGTTCACAGGCAAAAATGATTTCGTTTCTACTTATTTGTTTTTCATATTTATATCGATTTTAGATAACTTTATAGCAACTATTCTTACAAATAATAATGCTGTAAAATGAGCTTTAATAGAGGATGTTAGTCTCTTCAAAACATCATTTTTTAGGTATTAAAAATTCAATTAAAATCTGCTTGCAAAATACATATGTCTATGCAACAGTATAAATAGAATGTGGACCATAATACCTGCAAACCTTGTTTGGAGGACTTTGTCCCTGATTGAGTGAGTAATCCCCCTGAGGGTGGTGGATCTGGTATTTGCAAGGCTTGCTTATAGATATGCAATATGGATTGCACTGTGATTTGTTTTTTTTTTTTTTCTTTTACAAAGCCTTGTTTTATATTTCTAGGATCTTTTGGGGTAAGACATTTTAGAATTCTGCCATCCTGAAGATCNGCTTTCTTACAGATATGCAATATGGATTGCAGTGTGATTTTTTTTTTTTTTTTCCTTTTACAAAGCTTTGTTTTATATTTCTAGGATCTTTTGGGGAAAGACATTTTAGAATTCTGCCATCCTGAAGATCAAAGCCATTTGAGAGAGAGTTTCCAACAGGTGCTGCAACTCTGCTCACTTTCTTCCACTATTTATTTATTTATCTGTGGGTTTTTTTTGTTTGTTTTTGTCTGGGGAAGTTGCTTTTATTTTTCTTTTCAGGGTACTTGTTATGTTATGCAGGAGGAGTAGCAAGGTATGAATTAATTTATTAATAACCTAATGATCAGTTAAGCTGCATAAATGATAAACTACAGTAACAGCTATATTTTCAGAAATATCAGTTATACATTTTATTTTACTAAAAATCAAATGAGTGTTCACTGCTAAATTAAGCTGTTCTAGAAATTATTGTTTAAGAGATGCCTGTGTAGATCACAGTAGGTGAGTGGAGACCCAAAGTATTTACCTTCAACAAGATGGGCTATTGCTTTGGAAATAGTTACACTCCTTTGTAATGCTGGGTATTTTAAGAGGGGAATATCCATATATGCAAAGTTTAGCGTTCTCAAACTTGCCTAACACTGGACATTACTGTGTTCTTTCTGAGGTTACTTAAATTTTACAAGAGGCTTCATAGAGGATAGGGTTAGCTGAAACTCACTGAGTTTTAAAATGGCACCTGTAGTATAGTCTGGGACCTAAATTCTCTGCTGGTGTAGATGACATGTTCCACAAGCTTTGGTGCATTTGCACCACTTCACATCAACAGAAAATTTGGCCCTTTTCCCTGCTGGAGAATTGAAATGCAGACAGATTTAACAACAGAAAGGTAAGAACATATGGAAAATTACTGCTCTGCATTCATTTTTGTGGTGGGCCACTGTTACCTCAAGTATAGCAAAGGAGTTTAGTGTGTTGCAGAGCTGACTGTTTCAGACAGATACAGGATGTACAAGGAGAGCTTTCCCCAACATTTCTGTCTTACTGGTCTTTTCAGTGCCTTCCATTCTGCACAAGAAAGCATCATGTGACATGTTTAAGTAACTAACAAAGTTCAAATTTTTTAACAACAGCCTTTAGATTAAGCAAGTTTTCTTAATGCATCTTGTATTGGATGTTGAGATTTTCATGGATATGAAGTGAATTTTAAAATAATTTGTATAATAATTATTTATTCAGGAATAACATGCAAAAGTGGAGCTGCAAAAACCTCTTTGGGGAAAGCAATAGATGTTTTTCTGTGTTCATAGAAGAGGTTGTGAAATTGAGGTTATGGTCCCTATGGAACTGTTTGAGATATTGCTGCTCCTGTGCTATTTCTTGCCCCAAGTGGAGATTACTAACCCCACTGCAAAGACTTTGTGACCGTGCTGTGTCTGCATCAGTGCTACGTTAGTGGATTGCATTCACATGGTAGCTGAAAACCTTTTAAATTTAAGATGTTGATTCCCAGGCAGAGACAGAGTGATGTTAAATGCCCCTGAGTTAGGTTATGGCACCCTGTCACTTTTCCAGCCCTGCCTTGCTGGGGATGTTATGCTGGAGCTAACCCTGCCTGATGATGACCTGTCACCAAGAGTGAGATCCTGCTCCCTTTTTTCCCCTCATGCTTGACCTCTTCCCCATCCTTCCTGCTCTCCTGACACTGACACAGATGGACTTGCTGGGTGAGCTAGCTAAAAGATTAATCACTCTTATATGGGGCTGGTTTTGAGGTGGTTCAGCTCCCTGACTTGGTACCTGACCACATCAGCGGTGTGAGAAGTGCAGCAAGAACACACTTTTTTCACTAATGCTCAAGTGATTGATTGCACTGATTTATGTGAGAGACAGTGACAGAAAGCTGCTGGGCAATAACTTG
The DNA here is from genome assembly GCA_013389825.1 of Crypturellus undulatus. NCBI lineage: Eukaryota > Metazoa > Chordata > Aves > Tinamiformes > Tinamidae > Crypturellus > Crypturellus undulatus. Next base: position 139,719 of record VWPW01028663.1, read on the forward strand.
TCAAATATCCATCCCTAAAGTGATTGTCTTAACACAGCTGGTAGCTCACAAGGACTGGCTAATGAACATTCAAATTAATGACTCAATCCTCACTGTGTTCAATGAGAGTGAGATCAGGCCATAAGAGGATGCTGTTGTATCCCCGAAGCCAGTTGCTGGGGACTTCTGAGTAACTACTTGATATTAGGCATAAGCATAAATGATTTACTGGATCAGGGACCTACGTGATTTACTCAAGGTCACAAAACAAGACGGTGGAAAAAGCACAGGAGTGAAAAGTTCCTGTTCCCTGGGCCAGAGTTCAATATGAAAATACTGCACTGTTTCTTCAGCAGGCAACTCCTCCTTTGTATATTTTTGTTCTGTACAGTAGCACTGTGATCAGGGCTGTTATTTTGTTCATGGAATAAGACTGAAGTAAATGGGTTAGCTATGCACCAGGTGGTTTTTATTCCTGAAGAATGTTAAAAAGTAAAGGTTAAACATAAGCCTTGAATCTTTTCTGGGGTGTGTGTGTTATCTTGTTTGTGTGCACTGGTTTAAGACAGTTCAGGATTTTCCCACCAGATATATGTGTGCTTTATATATTATTACAGAATTAGTGTTTGTTTAATTCATGCTTCAGGACAATAGATTATTGCAGTTTGTTTTATTATTGTTAGTTTGGCCATAGAAATCTTTTCACGGAAAGGTAACTGTGATTTCCAGTAAACTCCTTTTTTTTTTTTTCCCCAAACCCACTGAAAACTTCACATTCCTATTTTGCTGACAGTATCAGAACCAGGTTGCTGTATAACAGTAAGAGGGAGGGAGGGTTTTGCAGTTTTTGGTCTGTTGCCAGCCTCCATTTCAAAGCTTTTTCTTTCTTGGGAAGATAAATTCATTCATCAGGCAGGGTGGGAAAATCAAGCCCGAATGCGATAGTCTCAAGGCCAAAATCAACAAATAGAGTTTAGTATCAAAGGTTCCAGAAAACAGCTATCTGATATCCAGTGGATGCTGTTCAGATTGGACATTTCTACACAAGTTTGGTTGGTATTCTTTTCTGTGGGTGTGGTGGTAGAAAATTGCTGATAACAGTGTGTGGCTCACTGAACTCAAACTACAGAAGTATTTATTCAGAAAAAGCTATTTACTTCAGTATTATTTTGATTTTTTTTTTCTTGGCATTGCTGAAGATACTGTGTCTCCTGTTTACATTCTTTCATTTAATCCTATATCTAGCTCATCGATATGAAATATAGCCCTTTGGTGATGAGGAAAAAGGTTGGAAAAAAAAGCACATCTTCAAACCCCACTATTGTTCATAAAGACACAGAGTAAATACTTTTTTATGCTAAAGTAGTATTTTTAGGTAAAACAGACTCTAGATAGCTAATAAAAATGAATTTCAGGGGTTAAGTATTAAGACTTAGCAACGAGATATGGCATTTATTTGCAGTAGACCTTCTCCATGCTTCCCTGAGGCACCTCCGAGATAGCTTGGTGAAAAAGCAATAAAAAATGAATAGTCCAGGTCAGTGCCTGCTAAATACCTTTAAACCTTTTAAGTCTTCCTCTGACCTAAACTAATATTAGCTAACATGCACAATAATAATTAGATAATCTGATATTAGACAGCATGTGCAGTATAGTTGAGTGCCAGTGTGGAAGTATACACTTTACTGCTTGAGCATACTTCTTCGGTTGACTGCTGCTTAAATTCATCTAGGCTGTTGCATAGAAGGGACAGACTTAGGTCTCCAAGCCTGGAGTAGGCCATGGGAGAGTCTGTGAAGCCCAGGACCTGTTTGTTCAGTTTGGACAGCCCATGGTTACGTGGTTTTCCTTGCCATCAGAGCCTTGGTTTTGCTGCACCACCATGGGGTGGTGACAGTCTGGGAGTAAAACTCCTTCCTGGATGCTCAACTGTTGCCTTCAATGAAAGTTTGGCAATCAAAGACAAAATCTAAACTGGGTATTACCAGACATCTGAATTCTGACTTATCTCCAAACAAGTAGGCCATCCAAGTGAAAAATTCTCACTCTTTTAATTAACACTTCAAAAATAGACTTTATTGGTGCTGTCTACATTCACAGAATGGTGGCTCATTCTTTCACTTACGAAAGATAGCAGCATTTTTTGTCAGCACTCTGCCATGCTAGCTTGTTTTGGGTAGGCTCACAAATAATCCTTCATTTGATTTTGACTGTGGCCTATTTTTAGTATAAAGATGCTAAATTTCCTCAATTACTGTCTTTACTTGTGATGCATAACCATTGTGTAGCTTTGTAAAATCACTGAAACTGTTTTAAGTGGATATTCTTATTTATTTATCAGCTTCAGCTTAGCTCTTTGGAATAGAGTGCTTTAACTTTGGCAGGTGTTGCACACATAATTTTCAAGGCTCATTTCAGCAAAGCACTGCAGCATGTACCTAAATATAAGCATGTGGTAGGTTCATTTATATTCAATTATGCCCTTAAGAGCTGTTTAATTTAAGCACATGCTAAATTCCCATTAGATTGTAGGCTTAGCACACTGTTAAGCATTTTGCTGAATCTCAGACAAAGCTCTTGTGACTTTTTTTCATCTACAATTATCTCTTTAGCTCTTTATCTCGTGTATATGTATCTTGTCTCCATCTAACATAATTGCTAGATTTTGTGTATTTTTGTGAGTTCATGCTCTATGATCTATTTGTTCCCTGCAAGCCCTTGCTGGGTTTATGCAACACGAAAAACTCACCTACACATCAGAGACAGACCAGGGACTATTTCTTTTTCCACTGTTTGTCTTTTCCATTAACTATTGTCTAAATAATTGATCTGTCCCATTTTTCAAATATTCTTCTTCTTTCATCTCTTTAATTATTGTTTTCCTTTCTCTGATTTTTTTTTCTTCTTCTGGTTTCTCACTCAAATATTTTCTTGAAGAAATTTAGTGACGTTCCTTATTCCTTCTCCCATTTGCTTGTGGTATCTTGGGCAGCTTGAACACTACTTTCAGTTTCCCTGTCCAAATGTTGTGGTGTTTTGCTCCTCTCCTCCCATTCCTAATAATTGCCTCATTGCTTGCAGGGTGCTGAAGAAACCTCTATCTTACATCATTGTATAAATATGTATTGTGTGTGATAAGTATTCTTCTCTTTTTGGCTTAATTGTGTCACATCAATGTTTGGGTTCCCTTCATTGATATTCCCTCAGAGCTCTGAACTATGCTGGGGAGACTTTTATAGGGCAGTATAACAAAGTTGGGGAAGAGTTGGTTATACTATTAGGAAAATGAGGTGTAAGAGGACTTGCCTGCCTTTAGGCAAGAAAGATTGTTTTAAAGGAACAGATGCCCAAGGATGTTGTTTTAAAGCACTTGGTCTCAGTAGAAGGAGCTGGTGAACAGTTAGAAGGGAACAGGTGCTCAGCAGAACTCTAGCTAGGTACAACACCAAGGCACTGAGCAGGAACTCTAGAAATGGCTTTATTGAATAGGCTTCCTTACAGTCAGTGGTGTGAGAGCTGTGTCCCCTGACATTCCCACAAAGCATCTTTTCCTAATCTTCAGGGGCGTAACTGTAATGTCTTCTCAAGTAGAGATAAGAGCAGATACTTTCCAAGAGAGTTACACTTCTGAGTAATTCGCAGTGTGATGTTGCTCGAGAAACCATGTCAGGATGCGACATCAACTGCCCAAGTTCCAGCTACTACCTCTTAATATGATGGCAGGAGAGACATGCAGCTCAGGTTGGGCTGATACATCTGCTGGCAGCAGAAAGCACCGCCACCCTGAGCAGTGCTTTGGGTCTTTCATCTTGGAGAGATTCTGCCTTTAAGCAGCGTTCAAGAGAGATGTCTCCTGAGTTCTTCCAAATCATGGTGGGAGAAGGGGCCCCAAGCTGCCTTCCCCAGCCCGCTGGCAAACCTTGCTGCCCTGTGATCAAAAGTGCTGAGCTGGCACAAGTGTTTCCTTCTCAGCTATCACCATTTTCTAGCCATGTTAATAAGCTCGTCTAAAAATTGTGGTAACGGAGCACTTCTGCTGGATTGCCTGGAAGGGCTGTCAGCACCCTGTGGAGAGAAGTGACAGAGGTTAATCCATCGGGGACATATGAATGAGAATCCCTAAGGATGTAGCAGGCTTTCGCTGCAAGGATGTAGTATGAACACCTCTAGTCACATCATAGGCAGTGTTCAGAGCTTTATAAGAAATTATATTAGTAATCTGAAAACAGATTTTGGCACTAGGATAAAGACTGTCAGATTTCTAGCATCTTTGGCGGGGGGGGGGGAAAGCCGGATACAGTTTCTAAGATAAACACATACATACATATATACATATATATATATATATAAAAATATCATCCTAAACTTTGATTTTCATGCATGATTTTGAATATCACATATGTGAAATAGATAATTAACTATCCGAGAAGAAGACAGGCAACCTCATAAAATGTGTTTTGTTTTAGGCTTTTGTTTCAGGTGCTGCAAAGTTTGCTTTATGATGTACATAGAAATATTTAAAATATTTAAATTATAAATTTAATATATATAAATATTTAAAGGATGCCTCAGTTTGGTTTCTTTCAATTCCTCTTGACAAACATTCCTCACTAAAACTTTCTTATAGCTTCCCTGTTGGGGTAATAGCACAACCTGTTGTTTCCTAAGTCTGTATTAGTCTTATATGAAAATTGGGAGAAGACATTTTCAACAGGAAAGCCTGAAGGTTTCATTCTGAATAAATTCAAAAATCAATTTTGTTAATTCTCATTGTATTAGTAATATCCCTACTGTTTCCATATCTTTCTCTAATTGAAACCTAAAACACACCACTTAGGCAGTTTACTGTTAATTTGCAACGCAGGTAGCAATCTGCTGTCAGTAACCTTTCCAAATGGTTTTGCAGGTTGTGAAACTGAAAGGTCAAGTCTTGTCTGTGATGTATCGTTTCCGCACCAAAAATCGGGAATGGATGTTGATCAGAACCAGCAGCTTCACGTTTCAGAATCCTTATTCTGATGAGATTGAATACATCATCTGCACCAACACCAACGTCAAGTATGTGCCTTTCCAGATGCTCACGTACATGGTGTTGAAAGAATATAAACATTGCTTTTTTTTTTTTTTTTTTTGTAAGCACTGTAAATGGACATTCACGTTTTTGTGGTAGCCTGTTTCTGGTTGCATTTCTTTCCACTATGGCAGTACAGTCCGTACCAGAGGGTTTCTGCATCAGAAGTACTTGCAGCCACAACTGTTTCTTTATCTTTATCTCGTGGTGCTTGCAGGGCCTGGCTGCCCCAGAGATAACTGTCACGTATCTGTTATGTCACTAGCTGAGCCCACTGAGCTCAGTGCAGGCTGTGGTAACTAGCACAGGGCCTCCGGCAGAAGAGCAGCCATCACAATATTGGAGAAAGGGTAGCCTGGTTCTTCAGCCAAAGAACAGACTGCAGATCAGTCCTCATAAGGTTCACATGTGTAGGCAAAACTGCTGCTACTTGTGAACTGAAGTCATAGGGTGTCATAGTCCTGGTCATGTTGAGCTAAGTCTACTCTCAGAGCATATAGAAGCAGGCAAAAGTGATTTCCTAGGGAACATGAAGGAGAAAGACTCCCAATACCCCATCAAGATCTCATGGACTCTCCTCAAGTCTGGGGATAGATCCAAGCTCCTATTAAGTGGGGAATGAAATCATCTTTGAATAATACTTTTGTCATTAAGCCTGTTAGAAGGAGGTTAAAACAGATGTTTAGTCCGGCAATTCATGGGGCTGCTTCTAAAAGCAAAGTTACCCGTGCTCTGTAGTTAGCCCTTGTGTGTGCATAACAGGACAGAGAAACATTTGGTGCTATCTGAACAGTGAGCCAGCAACTGCAGAAGCTAATCTGGATTTGATTTAAAAAAAAAAAAAAACTTTTTTTTTTTTTTTTTAATTTTTATTCTTTCCAGTATAAACTTAAATCTTTTTCTAAAGCAAAATCTGCCTCAGGTCTGACCAGAGATTTTTGTGCCAAGTTTTTAACCTGGAGGAAATTATTGGATTTAAGATTAAGAGCGCATAATGGAAATGCTGAATGAGTAGTCTGCTAAGGGGAGATGCTCACTTGCAAAACAAAATCCCTGGGGCTTCGGCGTTTGAACTAGCTAGTAAGTGCCTCTCTTTAGGAGCAAGCTAGGGAACAGTAAAGCTGTCTGGCTGTGACGCATACCTGGGCTATAAGGGTCTTGGTTTTAGTCACTTGAAAGACAACCCTCAGTTTGTACATCTTTCCCCATATACCCCAACAAGCAGAATTAAACAACTGGATAGTTCAGTTCTTTGAAACAAGCCAATATGTCCTGAAGTCAAATAGCTGAGTATTTCTCTGTCAAAAGATATCTGTGCATTTCTGCTATTCCATATTTCTTTTCATAATGATTTGCTAATGAGAACACAGGCCTGCAAAATAAGAGACTACTGATGAAATTTATCCCATGCTGGTTTCATTGTGCTTGATTCCCAGGAGCCCAGAGGTCAGAAACTCTGACTTAGGCTGTTGCATTGACTCTGGGAATGTTTTTTTTTCTTCTAAAACTTGACTATACTGTTCAACTTGGCATCGCAGCATTTACTGTAATAAATAGGATTGTGCCAACTTCTGTCTCTTATTATATCTGTTTTAATATGTTTGAATAACAACCCAGAAATGTTGACCTAATATGGAAGTTGCCTGCTGCTACTTTGACAGAGGACGTTCCTTCCTTTCTATCATGTTCAAAATGTTCTAGCCTTATGGCAAGATACAAACTATTGTTTGTTTTTAAATAGCAGAAAGAATGCTTTATTCAAACTTTTCACTCTTTTTTCCTCTGTTCTCTCCCGCTTCTCTAACAGATGTCCAAAGAGGACTTACTATAATGCAGGGCTATTCCTGTCTCTCTCTGGATTTTGGCGGGGGCAGTTGCTAAATTCACATTTCCTCTATGCCTTGGGGAGGTGTATCACCTGGGAACTGTGGATTTCTGCCTCCTCGTTCAGCCTCTGCCAGAGCTAGTCACTCTGTGCCAACCCCAGTGTTGGGACCATCTCTGTGTGGCAACAATTGTCAGGTGCCATGAACCCAGCAAAGTGCTGCCCCCAGGGACCAGGCAGGAGAGTGACTTCTGTTGGACATTCACAGGCAGTTGTGCATGAGGCAAATACTGGTTTGCCTGGTAACTTGGAGCATGTATCCAGCACCACAAAATACAGCTTTGAGTCAGTTAAAATTCACCATGAATTTTAAAGATGGAGCCCCTGATAATCTATGCTTAAACCCATTTTTATCTTAGCATACTTTAAAGCCACGAGTGCATACATCTGCGTGTCTGCCTGTTAAGGGGGAAGTTCTCAAGTTTTGCATTTATCAGTGAAGAATGTTTTTTTGAAAAGACTGTAGAGGGCAGTGGTGGTTCCAGTTGGGGGGAGGGGGCTGATTGATTTTTGTTGTTTGTTTTGTTTTGACTTTCTTTTAAGGATATTCCTTGGGAGCTTCAAACAGTCAACTTTCCAAATTTGCCTTTGGTACGGAAGGATAATGAAACATTAGGTTCAAATGTTCACTTAGTTCCTTACAAAAAAAGAAAAGAAAACTCTCAGTTTCTCTTGGGTGCCGTCATCCAAGAGAAACTTCCTGGAGAAATGAACCATTTAATGTTTAGCATTTGTGCTCTGTTCTGCTGAAAAGAAGAGTCCCCAGTTAGACCACATCTTCCTGTTTAATTGGGGTTGAGTTCCCAAAAGAAGCAGTAATTATGATTAACATTTATGTAAGAAACATAAAAAGTAGCATTTGAATAAATGGGTCAGACATGGTGACGAATGAACGATTTCTTAAAGATTTTATGTACATAGAAAAAAAAATCTTTTCCTGGCCTCATAGAAACTTTGATGCCTTCACTTTTCTAAGCCCCAAAGTCCTGTGTTCCCCTGATTCAGGTTATGAGTTCTCCAGTTGTGCTGGGTGTCAAGATTTTCATCACCGAGTGAGTTGGCATAGGTCACCCCTGAGGTAGGACTGAGGGATGAGTCAGGCTGCACTTGTGGCAGGGATATTTTCTGGTTCTGAAGGGCCAAAGTACCAGTGATGAGTTATTTGGATGAAATTCCAGTCTGTGGTAGTGGAGTTACTTTCTCATGATCCTTCTGCCATCTGTGAGCAATCTGACCTCTTAAGGCTCAAAATGGACCATTTACAGTGGTTAATCTAAAAGAAAGAAATTTTAAGAGTTACTGTAAGAGAACTTTAAAAGCCTTTGTTGCAGACATTGCATTTGTCCCCTTTTATCCGAACTAGATACAAAAAAGTATGTGTGCTGATATTAAGATAAAAAATGCTTGATAAGGATACAGTGGTGTTCGTTTCCCACTAAAGAGTCTGTGAAAAGTTCAGATTTTTTGGTTACTTTGATACATGGCAAACAAGCAGGTGACTTCAGTGTTTAGGCAAAGGGAGATAATTCAGCTAAATCTCTCCAAAGTCAAAAAGAACTTTTGCAGTATCTTCCCTTCTCCTCCAAATACATTTACGTGAATAAACTTGTATTAACTATTGAAACCTTCCACTTCAGTGAAACATTCCTTGTTTCAGCCAAGGGGTTTCCTGCTTTTCCTGCTGAACTTCCGAGTGAGCCAGGCATTACTGCAAAGCGTGCAGAATTCAGGGTTGAGACAGGCAACCTTATTTGCTGGGCTGGATATTGTCTGTAAAGCCTGGAAGTTTCACTTTCTTTTATTTGTTTAAGCTGTGAGTTGGAAATGAAAAGTAAGGGCAATTTGGGCTTTGGTTTGAAAGTCAGAATTCAATTTGAGTTTTGCACAAACTTGTTTTGTACCATCTTTATGAAAACAATCTAGAAATTGAATGATTGAAGGGATTTTCATGTTTTTTTTGGGTCAGAAGGGCTGATTAGATTGCAGTGTTAGAAGTGACCACAGAACAGTGTTCCGCTCCCCCTGCTCACCTGTGCCCTGAATTCACGTGCGGCTCGAGCATTATTTAGACCATTTCTGCAGTAGCAGCAATCAGGAGCTGAAAATGTTAACCTGGTTTTGCATTTCAACCAGAACTGAGTGCAGCATATCTTACGTACAGTTCAGAGGAGATATGCTCAAGTATTTGGGTTTCATAAGGAATGGATTTGATAGGTTGCTCCCTAAGTTCACTGCTGTTGACACAATGTGGTATTTTTATTGTATTGTAGCTTAACGAGTATTACAGTTGATAGAGAAGGGCGAAGGAGCACAGAGTTAGAGAAGTGCCTACAAAACAAATAATGATGAGTATGCTATTTTATTTGGCTCATTTGTATGTATATGGCAGAATCAAGAAAACATACTTTATACGGAACAGAAGAGACCTAATGTGCTGTTTATTGACACACACACCGAGTCACTGGTAATAAAAACAAATGAAACAGTGTAATTAGCTTTCACGTTAACAACAGGATTTAATGGGTGTTTATCGTCCACAGGGTGGTATTTAGGAAAACTTCCCCCTAGATTTGTTGTGATTAAATTACCTCCCATAGTTCTGTTGAAAAAGTAAGCAGTTCATGCTTGCAGAACAAAGAACTTCTTTGCGTTCCAGAGGTAATTTGGAGCTATTTTTTCTACTAGTTAAAATAATATGGAAAATCCATGGTGCTTTAATAACATGGAGGGTTAGCATTTTTTTATGTTTTACTCATGATACAAAGTAAGGCTTGCAGAAGGTCTTTGGCTGTCTACGCTGATCCTTCGTGTGTGTTGCCAGTTGCAGAATTTTCCAGCTTGCCGTGAAGCCTGATAGCAAGTGCCTGAGTCAAGTGTCTTTTAGAAAAGCACCAAGTTTTGGTTGAAAGGCATGAAAGGACGAAAAAAACTTTAGTAACTTGTTCTAGTGGCCTCTCACCTTCACACCAGCTTGTGCTAACTTGTCATTTGAGTCTGTCTGGAAGCTAGTCTTGCAGTCGCAGTCTGAATCTATCTCGTTCAGAATTTGAAGGGCAGTTTTGATAAGAAACTAAAACTTAAGCTAGTGATCAGGAATATATCCTGATTATCCAGAGTTTCAAGATCTGCAATCTTGGTATTTTGGAACATCTCTTCTATGGTACCGCCTATCATACTATAGTATTTCTTTCAAGGAAAAACCCATGAGGTGAGTAATTCCTGTCTGTTAGCTGACTTACTCCTTCAGAAAGAGGCCAGAGGCATACAGAAACTGAGACAATTGTCAGATCTTACAGACAGACAGTTTATTTTCTTCCCTCTGTTTCACCGTAGGGTTTGGGTCAGTGCCCTTCATGGTCTTGGCATCTGCCTCTCGGTGGCAGTGAGGCTTCTTCACAGGAGGGCCCTGGAGGGACTTGCCTTTTCTCAGGGAGATCAGCTTGTCATGTGTGACACCAACACAAATCAACGCGATTTCAAGGATCCTCAGAGTTTTCAACACTGAACTTCTTCATTCTGGCAGGCTTCCCCTAAAGTTTATTGTCTTTTCCAATTTCCTTTAGAGTATTTTTCTATTTCTGTTGCACATTTAATTTTTCCTAAGTTTTTGTAATTGGATTAAGACTGTTGCTTCCTGTGGTGGTGATGTCATTTAAAGAATTAATTTTTTTCATATCTTATCAAGAGGAAAAGTAGACTTGTGTTTTCTGTAGCATTTGTCAACACAAATTGATTCTATGTAATGTCTTGAAATTATGTAATGCTACAAACAATTTGTTTCTGGAGATCTGACTTTAAAACCTTTCAAAAATTAAACAGAAATCTGGACTCTGGTCCAGAGGGGAATGAGCCAAATCATGTTACAATGAAGAAGCATTCACATGCAGTCCTGCCTCCTTCTCCCATTGCCTTCTAGCTCACCAAGTTGTTGCATTTAGTCTGACATGCTTCATGCAGACAGAGCTGTAATCAGTTTTTCTTGATTGACATGATTCTACATTAATATTACTGAGAATTTTTCTGTTTACTTTAGCAGGATCAGGGAAAGTGGCTGACATATGCATCTTTAACATGCAGCAGATGATGCTGGCATCCTAACAGTGAATCCTTAAATCTTTTATGAGGATGTTGTGTTCCATCATTACTTACCCACCCGTATTTCTGTACTATTACAGAACAACTTTCTAAGGGCTCTGTTACATTCTGTGGTGTAAGCCTTCTCAGTTAGAAAGCTTTAAAACAGGTGAATCTCACAAGGAAGGACTACTAAATCATCTGACAGACATTTCACTCTGAGTATAAAAGAGGAGACTATAGTGGTTCCTTTTTGTATTTTAACTTTTTTTGTAACTGAAGTAATTTTCTCTCTTTTGTAGACAACTTCAGCAGCAGCAAGCAGAGCTTGAAGTACATCAAAGAGATGGGCTGTCATCCTATGACTTATCTCAGGTGAAATTTCTCAATAGTTCTTTATTTTTGTGCCTCTGATCTTTTGAAATGCAAAGCAATGGCAGATCTCAGCAGAGTTAAAACGCATTTTGATTATCCCTGAATTTTTCTGTCAAATATGATGGAGGGTATTAGATTCCTCTGCATTTCTCAACAGGTGCCGGTTCCAAGTATACCAGCTAATGTTCATGAGGGTGGAAAGTCTGTCGAAAAGCCAGATGCTATCTTCTCCCAAGAGAGAGATCCTAGATTTGCTGAGATGTTTGCTGGAATTGCTACTTGTAAGTGAATGTCTCTGCTATGTAATTTTTAATATTATGCTAAGTATGGTTACATGATATGAAACACAGCTTGAAGACAAGATACTACGTGGCAGAGAAATTCCCAGGTAAAGTCAGTTTTTCAAGACTGTTTCCTAGAATTTGTCTTTAGTTGATATTTCCCTTAAAGATGATGAGGAGCAAAACTACAGGAGAGAAGTACTGTATTCTCACTGGAGCTGCTTGGTTTTGGCGCTCTCTTCGTTTCACAAGAGCAGCTTAAGCAATGCAGCTCAGAGATAGTAAACCTGAAGTAGAACTTGAAGCTGCTGATGTATATTCTTAAACAGCAGATGTCACTTCATCTCAGTAAGCAGATATGGATTAAGAACACTACTATGAAATCTTAAGATGGGGCTTTTTGTCTTAGATCACTTGCTTTTGCCTTGAAGTTCTCAGGTGCATGTGCTGCTCTGAAGTGTTTCTTAGGGAGATGAGGCATCTGCAGTCATTCTGTCTGTCCATCTCTCTGCAAGTCCCATATCCTTTTCCCCACAGTATTTTTAACCTGCTCACAAATATTTAGAAGAATGATCAGAGTCTCAGAAATAGTAAGTTCTTACACATTTCATGGAGATTACTGTGAGGATAGGGAGGCCTCGCTGAGTGCCCTTAGTGAAGGATTTCTCAGCCCTGTTCCAAGAAGTAGCAGTAATCTTGTCAGTTGGATAGCTGTGGCCTCAGAGTAGCCCCAGCTTAGCTGCCTATTGCCTGGACAGACAGGAATCATTCAGAAAACTGTCAGCTGAATGGGTCATCCAAAATATATCTGTAGGAAACCAGGCTTTTGGAAGTACTTGTTAATTGTTTATTGTTCTTCACCTTCCTGAATAAAAGAGAAAAGTTTTTACATTTGTTTTAAATAAATCAATGCTCAAAGCTCACGCAGTGCATGAAGGAAACAACCCACGGGGTTTGAGTTCAGGGATGTTGAGAGATGACCTCACTGCATTGGTTTCTTATGTATAACTTGACCTTTTCAAATGGAGAAGGCAGTATAGCTGCAGGAGAGACTTGATATTCTGTCCTCCTGTTGCTGAGACCTTTGATGTTCCTGTTCATCATTATCTGTCTAGTCTAACAGTGAAGTCAACAGCTGAGGCTGTAAAAGGGGTCCATTAGAAGGTAGCAAGGCTCCAACCCTAAACACCAGAATATGTTTTTCCAAGCAAGAACATTTTGCTTTTTGGCTGCCTTATTGGATCATTTTCAGGCAGCTCTCAACTGTTTGTGGGGATGGGTTAGGGTTAAGGATCTAGCAAGCTGTGAGGTTATGTTCTTGGAAATACCATTACTCTTTTCAGTCTTATCAATTTACAGGCTATGCTTTTTTTGGGACATTCACTCTTCCTGAATTTCTCATGAGAGCTGTGATCAAGGTCTTCTCTGAATGACAAAAAGGGATAGCTCTCAGTTAGAGGGGAGATAAACAGTCCAAAACCAATATTGACAAACCTACATGCTGCCTGCAAGACATTTGCATTATGTTGATACCAAATCCAATTCCTGTTTTTTTTTCCTTCTTTCTTTTTTTTTTTATTTTTAATAAAAATGAACTGAAAAATACAGGTTTGACACAAGGAGATGGACTCCATAATCGCATACGGTGGCCACATGTAGTTAAACAAAGAAAGAGGGAGAAGTCCAGCTTCACCCATGGATACAAGTAGCTTGAGGCACAGGATGATGTTTCTAAGAACATACTTGTTCTGTAGGTAGAAACACTGGTCCTACTGAGAGAAGAGTACATGACTGACAGTAATGGGGACAGTACCGTAGTACCCGGAGGAGTTTCAGAGAGAGAAAAACAGACTGAGAAACCTGGTAAAACACCAAAACAGATTTTTCAGTGCTGTAGCAAAGGTGAAAGAGGTAGAGTGCATAATCCTAAGTGTCCAGGCCCTAACTGCCCAGGAGAATCAGATACTCAGCTCCTGCCATCCTCAAGGGAAGGAGGCTGTCAGCAAGTTCAGATAAATTCTTTGATATTGTTCTTGTGGAGGACTTCATTTGGCAAGGTCTGGGCTCGTACCTCGGTACAAACAGGCTACAATAACAGCAGCAGCACTTCCATCTGCACTCCGGAAAAACTGCATTTCCCTTTCCAGTCTACTGCTGGGACTTGCACACCCATCACTTCTCCTGTCATCCAGAAATGCTGTTTCTGGCTCATTCCCCCGCCACCTACATGGTCTGGAGCAGCTCCCAAGAGGGAGCAAACTGTTTCAAGGTGGCATTTGATCCTTTCATGTAGCTTTAGTTTTAGTGTCTGCATTGAGAGGCCCAGAGGACACATACTAGTGCTGTTCTCCATGCAAACAATAGCCTTAATTAAGTACATTCTGGGAGGGAGGTGTGATAAAGACAGGAGAGCTGTGACTTACGTTGGTGTACTGAATTGTTGTATCGCCCTTCCATGTATTCCATAGGGCTTTTTCATGAATGTTTACAAAGAGAAGAACGATTCATCTTGGCTATACACTTTGCAATTTCTGTTAAATGCTTATGCCTTCGTTTTATCATTCCTAATTTTTTTTCTTTTTTGTGATTTGCTTTTCTTTTTATAGCAGATAAAAAAATGATGGCCTCGGCATCCACAGCAGGAAACCAGCAGCTTTATTCACAAGGAAGTCCGTTTCAGCCAGGACATTCAGGAAAGACTTTCAGGTACTGTAGTCCAGATCCTGGAACTATAAGCTTCTGAAAAGTGTTCTGAAACAATTCCAGCTCGACTTAGTAGGAACAAAACTATGCCTAGACTGTAGGGCTTTCCTTACAATGTGAATATTTTTTTCTTTATGTATATTTAACTCTTACATGAGATTTCAGCATTTGGATTAGGAAAATATGGATTTTTTTATTTAAAAAAATAAAAATAAAATACCTCTGTTATATTTACCTCAGTATCACTATCCTTAGTATCCCAGTTCTAGGACGACAGTAAAGTTTGTTCTTTTGTTTTAGATGAAGCCAAGGTTTTCAAAGCAAAGGAACAGCTATTTAGCTAACAGCAGTTAGCACTGTCAGTTCCAAGAATTAGAAATCATCTTCAATCTATAGTTTTGCTTAAATGAATTTCTTCTTTAAGTTGTAATTGCTTATAATCTCAGTAGGGAGAAATAAAATGTCTGCATTCATGTTTTGTCCAAGTAAAGCCAAAAATAACTTCGGCGGAAGCAATGTAATAGTAAATGAAAATGGCTCTTAATTGGATATGATACATTCCTAGATGCTTGACTTGCCACCTGGGGGGTTGGCATATGCTTTATTGTTAATTTTCCTGTTACTTAATAGTAGGATTTTTTTTTTATGCTACTGTTCCATTACATCAAGCAGCTGCCAGCATTTCTACCCTCGACTACTACCTTCGTTCATGTTTTCCAGGTGTGCGTGTTAGAGGCTTGAGCCTGGGCAGACTTCAGACACTGTTTTGCAGAGTCCTGCTCTGCAGTGCGTGTTCCAGGTGCAGGGCAAGCCCGTTAGGCAAAGAACCCACCAGCATCACTGGGAGACGCTGGCAGCGGGGCCAGCCCTCCCCAACAGCGCCAGGGTCCAGCCAGAACTGGATGGACTTTTTGTTCAAATTGCCCCTTTTGGTAGCAGAAACAGCAATAATAGTACAGACTGCAAAGAATTTCTAAGCAGACATTTCATTTTGGGGTGATGGGAGAAGCACAAAATAGAAAACTCTATATTCAGATGCCTGTCACGTTTTGTTTGCTGCTCTGGAGGGATTCTATCAGTGTCCTTGGAGGATTCGGGATTGCTGCTTCCTCTCTGCTCAGCTTCGTTTATTCTTTTTCCCAAGTGGGTCTCCTCTTTCTCTTTAAAATGGTGGTGAAAATAGATAATTGAGATGGGACTGGAGGAAGGGTGAGCTATTTTAATTGCATTTGTACATTCTTTTTAATGTATAATTAATCTATTTTAAATGTATTTGTACTGGTTGTGTTTTTATATATGTATATATGCACATTCACAATGTGTGGTTGCATGTGTTCAGTAGGACAGAAGACTTCCGTGAGAAGAAAATGGTAAACTGAAGCAGTCGCTCATTTAATTTTCCCTCTAATGAGGAATTTCAGGGGAATTTCTCTGTAGTAAAACTCAGTAATTAGGGAACAACTAAGACACAGACAAATTCCTCTGGAAATATTTTTTCTTTCTAATTCTGAAGCTTTAACCCTAGTTTATTTTTGTTCTTTGTTATTCTTTTGACCGGATATATAATTTATGCTGTTTCTTAGCATCAGATGGTGAAAACGGGAATTAAACCCCTGAATTTTTAATAGATAGCACACATTTATTCATTTCCCTAGTGAGGAGGAGTAATGTATATCATCCTGTGCATCTTAGTTGAGGAATGGTGTTTAAGCAAATGGTCTGTTGACTATAAACACAAGTTTAGAATGAAATACTAGCTTGAATACTTTCTACACACTGTTTCTTTAATATATTAGCTAATAAATTAGTATGGAACTAAGTGTTTATATGTTAGACTAATTTTATCCTTGCAGGTCCTTTCAAAGAGATTATTATAGAAGTCTAATTCAAAAGAATTTTGCCCTCTGTGTTCATTTGAATAGCCATTTTAGTGCACTAAAATATTTTATGATCTTGAGTAATTTTTAATTAAGACAAATGGAACATCTAATTATGACTGCAGTATCTGGAATACAGTAGTCTGTGTTTCTGCTTCTTTAGTTCATCCGTGGTACATGTGCCTGGCGTGAACGACATCCAGTCATCTTCATCCACAGGCCAGAATCTGACACAGATATCTCGCCAGCTAAATCAGAGTCAGGTTGCCTGGACAGGAAATCGTCCACCTTTTCCAGGACAGGTATTGATTTTCATGGTTGTTAGAGGTTTGTAATATGTACTTTTTATAAAAAAAAAATCACATCTCATCTCCCATTTATAATGTAATTAAGTGCACTTTGTAATTATCATTTATTTTTGTAAAGAAATAATTTCTCTACTTCTGTTCCTTGAGAGATTATAAAGCTTGAGATGGCTGCCCCAGGCATACCTGCATTTCGTTTGTAATATGTTTCTAACAGTGGCACTTGCTACATAAAGCCCAATAGAAGGTCTCAGTCTTACACTTATTTTTGTGTATGCACTGAAATGAAATAAACAGGACAACTGTTAGGCTTTAGTATTAAGTCTGTGCATTAAATCTTTCTTGGACCACAGCCTAACACCCACCAAATGTTAGCACTGTTTTCACAAAGTGGAGCATGCAAATCCGGGCAGGAATCCCCAGCCCGTTGCCCTTCCATGAGCCCTGCTCTGTGCAGCTCCTTCAGTTTGTGGGCCACAGAGTGAGGCACCCTCTGCTCGACAGCACAGGGCTCTGCTAGCTCGGAAATCCCCTCTGGTCCTGGGGAATAGGAAACACCCTGTTTTGAAACTGCTTTAAAGACTGAGAACATAAAATAACACGGCTAATCTAGCATTGGTGCTGTTCTTAATCACTGTTGGTTTCTAGTGGTCTATAGGCAGAATGACACACTAATGATGGCAAATAATAATATTTTTCAGCAATTGAATTATTTGCACCTTAATCAAATTGATGCTACCTAGCCCTCACGATGCCATGGTTATTCTGCGTGGTTATTCACACCTGTTTAAAGAAATCCAACTGAAACATTGGTAAATTATCCATCTTTGAAAAATATGAAAAGGTTGCTAATAATGACTTTAAAAAATTACTCATGCTTCTGACAGTCCAGGTGCTGCCCTAGTCAACAGAATATGCGTGTGAAAATAAGGAATATGGAATTTTTTCATTCTTCCCAAATATAATAAAGCAAGAGCTAAGCTTTGCAGAAGTGACATGACATGCACCCTTTGCCATTGTGGGAACCTTTAGAAAGGCACAATGGCTTGGCGAGGATTAGAGCTGAAGACTTAATAGCATCTTCCCCACGTTACATCCAGATCCCAACAGTTTGTTCCCTCACTCCCCAGCCCCACAACTCCCCTGTGTTCAGCTGAGAGAATTGCTCTGCTCGAGTGCGCTGATGGCCAATAGCAGTGCACATCATTAAACGTATCCAGAGATGTATCCACTTTTCATTTCTATTTGTGGAACTGATTAGGCAGTGAACTTTTCTTGGAACTGCACAATTTGTTCATACTAGGAGAACTGGGGAATAACTTGCAGGAGAGTCTGTCTGTAGCATTGGGTATTATTGTAGTACATGATTTGGGGTGAGACACTTCACCTGTCAGTGTCCGTGTGCCTGTATTGAAGCAGTCTTGTAGTGTTTAATCACTTGTGAAACATTCTTGGAGATCCTGTGACAAAACTGTTATACAGACAAAAGTGTCAGCAAGGTGTTTTTTATACCGTTGAATTGACTCAGCTGCCCACTTAAAGTAAAGTTAGACTGTTTCCTCCTGCCTCCCAGGGTTGGTGATTCACACTCCCTCCCAAGCCCTTTACAAGGCAAAATAACTTTGCTCCCTGTGCTTCTTAGTGGGGAGAAAAAGCAGCTTATTAACTTTGAAACTTCTTTGGCCGTTTCCCAAGCACTGCAGACTCTGATCGTCTGAAAACGGAACCCATTCTCTGGGAATTTGGTAGCTGTGACTTTACTGTGGCACTGCAAAAATCTGACAAATAGAGATAAATTCTTTACAGCTGTTCTGTTTGGGCTTAATTCTTAAAATAGAGGTGAAGGAAGTCAGACTGTTGCAAATAGCTGTGACACTGAGTACATGTGAGTTGGCCAGCGGGAGAACTGTAAGTGTTGGTTTATAATTGACTGCAATAAGTTGGTTTTGTCAGAAGTTAAATACTGCTGAAATAGGGATAATGTGCCTGCTCTCATGTGCTGAGTTTATTTAGCCTTTGCTTTACATTATTAAAATTAGAGCCTGCTAGGCTGCTCCTTAACA
Source organism: Crypturellus undulatus (assembly GCA_013389825.1). Taxonomy (NCBI): domain Eukaryota; kingdom Metazoa; phylum Chordata; class Aves; order Tinamiformes; family Tinamidae; genus Crypturellus; species Crypturellus undulatus. The sequence goes on from VWPW01028663.1 coordinate 158,332, forward strand.
GCAGAACTCATTCCTCCAACCCTTTTTCCTCAGCAAATTCCATCTCAGTCTGGCAAGGCTCAGTCGTCACCCTTTGGGATTGGAACAAGTCACACTTATCCAGCCGATCCGTCGTCATACAGCCCTCTTTCCAGCCCTGCCACCTCTTCTCCAAGTGGGAATGCCTACTCCAGCTTAGCAAACCGAAGTGCAGGGTTTGGTAAGTTTTAAATGACCAGCACACAGGTGCACATACACGTGGCTCTTGTGAAACCCAGAGTGTAAAGGGGTTTTGCTTTCTCTTCTTCAGCACAGTGGTCTAGGATGACCTGTTTCTTCAGTCCTACATCTCCACCACATCCAGTGGACTTCAGAATATTGTGATGTTCTGTGATACTGTAGTATTTCATTTTATTTTCCTTTAAATTACAACATGAAAGATTCAAAGGTTGCTTATACCCCTAGTGCATGCCCTCCTCGACTTGACTGGAAGGTTCAGTGCCTTTCCACTTCTCAGAACACTTAAATGATATGGGCCAATTTTTGTATTTATTTTTCACATTCCCAACACCACAATATTGTCCTTTTGTCCAGAGATGATTTAATGGAGCTTGGCGGGACACAGGATTTCCTGTACTCGCACGGTGTCTAACCAGAGAAGGTGGCATCTTTTAAGCTGGATTTCCCATTATATGTTCATTTAGTAGCTTTCAGGCTATGACTCAAGGAGTGAACCAGAAAGCCTTGGTAGGTTTTCTGTATTCTGCTTGCAGAATCATATTCCAGAGTAAAAAATTATGGATCAGTCAGTGATAAACACATGTGGAGTCCATAAAAAATGTTTCTGGTAGATAGTAATCTGCAATTTCAAGAAGCTTAGGTAGCATTTCACTTATTAATGTAGTTTTTCCCTTGTCTGTTGAGAACAAAATTGAAATTGTGTTGTAGATTAACGTCACTTAAAAGTGCAGACTTATGTTACACTGCCTGGACTAAGTACATTGGAATGGAACGCTTCCCACAGAGCTTATTCACTCCATTTCCACTAGGCTTTGTACATTTGTTTATGAGACAGCCTGCATTTCAGACCTAAACTGCTTGGCAAGAACCTTTTCACCTAATGAGAAACATTTCCTGACCTATATCACTTTAGATTCTATTAATATCACAGCCTTTACAGACAAATGTCTTCAACCTCCGTATGGCAATAACTCTTTTGCTGAAAAGAAGCATCATTTGCCTCACTGAGTTAATTTCGATATGTTGTTTTGAAAAAAAATGTTGCAGGTTTCGTTTAAAGGGTAATTTAGATTAATTTTATTTTGACCAGCAAAATGGCTACAGGATTTCTGAGTCAACTGAATTATTTGTTGTGGTAAGGTCAGTAAGGGAAGAGACGTAATTATCTACCTCAGGTGTATTAGAAATAAGCCACTGTAGCCTGTTTATTTTTTGTGAAAAAATGTTCACTTTGTTTTGCTTGCTTTAGCTGGTAGTCAAAACAAATTGGATTAAAACTGTGTTCGTAAGTTTTCTATAGCAATGGCTATGGAATGGTGCCTAATTCTTCCATTCTTCTATCATTCTTTGTGAAAACTGTAGATTCTGGTTATCAGAGACCTGACATAATGTACAAGTCAAAGCATCCCTGTGGAGTCGCTGTTACAGAGATCTCAGCTCTTGATGGAGGGTGCTGATAATCTGGGAGAACCAGATCAACCAACCTTGGTTCTCTGCATAGAGAAAAATAGACAAAAACATTATTTAAAAAGAAGCTGGACGGGAAGGGAGAAGAAGAGAAAATGTTTGGCAGGAAAGCAAGTTTCCCTGCTTGCCTAGCAACAGGTTTTTTTAAAATGCCAACTGCTAGAAGATGACAGTATGAGTAATTCAAATAGCAAGCAAACTACCTCATTGTTTTATATGTTTGGGGCCAGTCTATAGAAGTACAAGGTAAAATCACACAATCCAGTTAAATGTGAGTGGAGACTTCATAAAATTGTATGTGCAATAGGTGATTGAATGGGTGCTGAATACATACGCACGGCATCGTGTTGTTTTCCAGTAGACTATTTGAAAAAAATTCCTTTCCCTGAAATGGCTCTTATAACTGTATTGACCATCAAACCTTGCTGTTCTCATTACTTGCTGTGATCTTTAAATGGCATCGTGCTTTTAAGAAACCGTCAGCATACGAACAGGATAATAATTTAGCTGTAAGTTGCATTTTATAAATAAATCATTTTGCTGCTGTAGTATTGAAGGACAAGATTGGCCTGCAAACAGTGCCCTAAATGAGTTAACATCTGCGTTTAAGACAGCAAGGCAGTTGGCTGTTAAAACTGTTTTTATATCCTTTTGCAAAGTTTGAAAGCATGTGTCTTAGGTGAGTAGATAATATTGCTCCCACTGCTCTAGCAAGCAGTGTTTAAAGAAAAGGAGTATTCAGACTTCGTATTCTGTTTGTTTTGGGGTTGGTTGATTGTTTTTTGTTTTTACAAAACCTCATGTTGCTACATGAGGCCTCCAGAGCAGGCAGGCATTTTGATGGAGCTGCTCTCTGACATCTGCTTTTTGTCCCGTCCAGCCGAAGGCGCTCAGAGCAGCGGCCAGTTCCAGGGGAGACCTTCTGAAGTCTGGTCGCAGTGGCAGAGCCAGCATCACAACCAGCAAAGCGGCGACCAGCACTCGCATCCACAGCCCAGTCAGACCGAAGTGTTCCAGGTGAGCAGAGGCTGTTGAGCCCAACGTCCCTGTAAGAAGCTCTCACTGCTGACTCAGAAACACTGGCCCAGAATGAGCTGGGCTGTTAGCAGGGCTCGTCACCCGCACCTTTTGCTGTGTACTGGCTTGGATTTGCACTGATAATAACTGATGTTAGCTAGAACTTAGTCTTGTTTTCTGCCAAAACACAGCAACACTACTGATTTAAACTGCTGTGTTCACTTCTTTTTGGTCCCTTTACTTATGGCTTCAGCATTTTGTAGAGAAGCCACAGACTCATCCTGATTACAGTCTTTCTTATCCTGGTGCTGACCTCTAAAATCCCAATCGAGTCCAATTAGAAATTAGTCTAATTCTCTTTAACAGTTCAAGCAGGAAATGTGTCTGCTACTGTGTAGATGATAGTGTCCAATATTTTTTTAGTGCCAAGCACAGTCAGATATCATACAGCTGGCAAATAATCCTCTTCAGCTACTTTTTAAATGCTAAGTGTACTTTTAAGCCTTTACTACAGATGGAGCAGGGCTTTCTGTGTTAACCAATAAGGTCCCTGTCCAGGTATAGTTCATTTTTCAGTTAGATTAAGAACACATTTTGGAACAAAACAATGCACATAAATGCAAAAAATAGAGTTCAAGCCCCAAGCAAGGTTTAGAAGTGGGGCATCTTATTTTTTTTTTACTCTTTTTAAAGACTAAATATGCCTGCAAGATTAGGCTCATGCTCAGTTGCTGCCAAGAATGCAGCAGAAAATGTACCTGCGTGAACCGCTGCTTTTGCACAGGAATGAGTAAGATCACAACATCTAAAATAACTACCTGTCTGCTTTTGCCCTATAACAAGATAAAGTTGCTTTTCTCTCTATAAGCAAAATGTAGTCATTTTGCAATACATTAACCCAAAAGCATATGCAGGCTGATTCCAGTGGAACCAGTGGCAGCGTGGGCCAGAGCTCATAGAAACAGAGGGCCCCAAGGAATATCTTGCTTTTGTTTAAGGCAAATGCCCAGTGGACATCTTAGGAAATCAGTGGAAGTGAAAGAAAGGAAGAGTTGGACTTTACCTGCAGAGTTCTTGGAGGTACATTTGCATTTGAAGGGAATTACGCTAATACCTGGATATGATGAGAAAGTTGGATGAACTCGGTTCAAAGGCCTCCAAGAAGTTGCTTGGACTATTTGTGCTGAAGCCAGGCCTGGATTAGCTGGACATGAGGAAGGAGGAAAATGCAAAAGGACCGCTACCATGTTGAGTCTTTACCTGGGGAGACCCTGGCACAGAGCCCCCAGCTGCAGAAATGCCTTCAAAGATGCAGAAATTTAAACAGAGGCAGCCACAGCTTCCCCGTAACTGATGAGGCATGTGGGAAAATAAAAATGCAAGATTTAGACTGAAAATGCAGGCTAATCCTGCAGCTCAAACTGCGCCAGCTCTGTCCATTGCTTCTTTTATCGCCATTGATAGAGGTGCTAAGGATCAAATGGATTTTAATTTTTTCTTTATTTTGGGGTAACTCTTCAGCTGCTCGTGGTAGTTATTCCTTCATGGAGCAGGTCCTGTGGGCTTTCTTACTTGCTCTTCAGTTTTCCTTTATTGCAAGCTTAATGATCCTTCCCTAGAAACCCTTGGCTTTGCAGTAAGAGCTTATTATTGTAAGGCTTGACAGGAAAAGCAAGTATAAATTCCAGTTTTCTCAGCAAGGGATGTCTTTTCCCTGTGGCTTCGAGCTGTGGCTGGGAAGGAAGGTTGAGTATTTTTGAAGCCTCCTGCAAGGACTTCACTTGGCTTAAGACACGTGGGAGCAATTACCATGAAATCCCCTTTCTGCTGAGGTTTCCTCCATTGGTTCTGCCTTTGTGAAGCACATGAGGGCTGCTTGGTCAGCTTGTTAGCCACGGGGAATGTCCGATCTTTAGCATTTTTTCAGAGGACAAAGAGGAGTAATACGCTTACTTAGAGAGTGCTCGTGAGAAGGTTAGACCCTCCACAAATCTGTGCTGATACCAGGGAGCTCCTTTCAGTGCAAGCTGGGTAGTTCTCCAAAACCAGCTCCTTAACTCAAACAGAAAAGGGGAGGGTGCAATGCTAGTAGGGTTCAGGAAATGAGCTGCTTTTAGGGCTTAGTTGCATGAGCTGTTGTGTTCTTCCCGTACGACCCTCAGTGAGATCAGAGGGTTGTCTTCAGCTCTCAGAAGGATTTCAGAGCACATGAGGAAAAGGGACAGAGGAATAACAAGTCTTTCCTAGTAAACTCACTAACTTTGTGTTCCTAGAGGATATTCCACAGGGTGCTTTCCCTTGTTCGACTTCTGCACAGGCTCAAAGGTGATTTGGAACACTTTACCCTAAAAAATAAGCGAGATGCAGAGGCAGAATTATCAAGCGTCTGTTTAATGTCTTCGTGTCATCAAAAGATTTTATTTCCTACGCTGAAAAAAAAATCGCTGGGAGAGTAAAAGCAGCTTCTGCCTTGCCCTATCCCTACGGCTTTGAAGTTTCCGTTTCAGTATTAGTAGCATAGCTCCTCAGCCTCTGTTAACCACTTGTCACTCCAGACAACTTGAAGTTATCACGTCCAGTGATTGTCCCCTATCTTAGCCTCTTGTCACAGAATTCTTTCATTACATTTGGGAATTGCTTCAACCTGGGAAAACTGCTGAAATCCGCTTTGAGAGGAGCAGACCAAAACCTCTGCACTGCTGAAGCCCCATGTCCCTTTTGGAAGGGCTCAAGCAACACATAAGCAGTGCATAAACCTTAATTCAGTTGCCTTTCCAGGTCTGTTTTTCAGCTTATTTACCTAGCTTTGTGTCTTTTCTGTTTTTACAATGAAAAGATGAACAGGAAACAGTTTGTGTCTGGATAACATGTTAGAACGTGACACTTCACTTTGATTTTCCTTATCACACAGGACATGCTGCCAATGCCGGGAGATCCAACGCAGGGTACTGGCAATTACAACATTGAAGATTTTGCTGATCTGGGCATGTTTCCACCATTTTCTGAGTAGCTTATGAAGCAGAATGAAGTTCTTCTCCAAGGCCATTTTGGTGTAATTTTGGCTCTGCTTTTTCTATGTTGCATTTCTGTAGAAGCTACTAAAACAGAAGTCGCATTTCTCATATGTCAGATAGTGGTGTAGGGCTTGCTCTCTCCTCCTTGGGTGCATAAGTGCCAACAGAGGAGTTCCAGCATTTATTGGTGTTCATTGACAGCTGCTTTTTTATTTTTTTTTGTTTTATTGTCATCTACCTCAGAGATGAAAAACTTTGCTTGATTTAAAAAAAAAAGTCTCTGAGTCTTAAAACATTTGAATGTGAATGATATCTAATATTCCCTTTGATAATTTTTAAATAGATAAAGAAGTAACAAAGACTAACAGAGAAAAGGTAAGGTAATGTGTTGCTGCAGTGCCTACCATTCAATTTTGATGCCTTGTGTTGAACTTAAGTTTCTAGAAGCAGACACAGTATGCTGTTTTCTTTGATCCTTGTAGTTTTTAGATCAGTTTAAATGTGAGATTAAACAACGGAACATAGGCCTATGACCAGAAGATTCAGCTCTGCCTTTTCTAACTTAAACTTGAATGTGTGTACATTTTGGTACTTTATGTATATCTTGTGCTGTATGAAGTGTTTTCCTGTACTGGTTTCTTTTGCCTTTAAAAAGGGTCCATTCTGGAGCATACCGAAATGGTTGGCAATATATGTGGAGGATTTAGATGTGGAGGATTCTCCATCACTTCACATAGTTCTTACTTTTAATTCAGGTTGTTCTCTATTAAGAACAAACATTTACTTGCATAAGCTATTAGTCTGTTTTTGCACTGAACTGAGGCCTATAATTTCTCTCTGACTGCATTTATTTCTATTGCTCTTGATTTCTCCAAATGATTGCCTCATAAAAACGACTGTAAACACACCCAGATCGCCATTTCTATTTTAGCTGCATCTCTTTTGTGTGTGAAATACTTTTTTATACTGTGAAAGCTCATGTTTTAACAGTGCAAGTTGGTGGCCTATTACAAGAAAATCATCAGAGCTCACTTGCTGCAAGCAGCAAGATGGTTTTGTAGTGTACAATGTTTTTAGAGCAAGTTGATAATAGATATCAATCATACTGTTGTCCTCTGTGTACACAGTGATGATAACCTGATTTTTTGCTTGGATTCCCAAGCAGTCCCTTCTGTTAAATATACTATATGAGACTTTCAGCTTAGCAAGTGCTTGGGGGCTCTGACTATTCTGAATGCTCTATGCTTTTCCACAGAGATAAGTTAATTACATTCCTCTTGGGCTAATCATCTACCTTATATATTTGTGCAAATTTATTAGAAAGATGTTATTTGATCTTACATATGCATGGGTCACACACATGTTATTGCAGCCCATCTTGCCAGGATAACTTCTTGAAAAGCCACAAGGCCCCTGTCCTGCAGCCTGCTCTGGCCACACAGGTTCCTTGCAGAAAAGTGGTGCAGGCTGCTGGGTCAAGAGACCAGGGCGACACTGCCCTGACCCCAACCACTTTAACCTTGTGGTGCCCTTCCTTCCCGCTTGGCTTTCCTGACTGCTCATAGAATTTTCAGCACCCACAAGGAGTCTTTCAAACCATTTTGCTTGCTGTATCTGGAGCCAGTTTCTTACCCTACATGCAAGTGGGACTGGAGACCTTTTTGGGAAAATTAAATCTCCTGTGAGGCCAGGTGTACTACTGCAGAGATCCCAGATTTTCTGGCCTCTCATGGCCTTACCAAAATCACACTGAAAACAAAAAGAATTTGAATCTCTTCTCTTCCAGAGATAGAGAAAATACTGTCTTAGATGAGAAAACCATGCACTTAAGCATTAATCATTTAAATACATGGATGTTTATTTTCCTGGAGTCTCCTCCTTTTCTGCTCATGTTGCTTTGATGAATGACTGTGCATTGAATTAGAGGAACAAAGCTCTGCTTTCCATAGCATGAAATTCACGGATGTCTGTAAAAGATGCCTGGATGCTGCCGGGCTGGGGGGAGACAGCCTGCGTCTGCACAAGGGGCACACTTGTAAAAGGAGCAGCTAATTACAAGGGAGAGAGCAGTAATGAGCAGTTTGCATCTCTGGGCAGAAGGGACTTGAATGATGAATTTCAGTTCTAAATGTTTCGAAAACATTGCTCTGTGAGTGAAAAAAAATTGAGAAATGGTGTTCTGTTTCAATTTACCTGACGAGTTGCTATGTTTTACCTTTGTTCCCGAATCCAGTAATGTAATGTAATTTTTTACAAAAAGATGTAATTTTTTTCTCCTAAAGAGTGCATATACCATTTTGATACTCCTATGAAGGGTTCTCATATACAGAATTCAATTGTGTAGCTAGTAGCGCACTGCTAGCAGGAATTCAGGCATGTGTTTCTTTTCCTGTAATACAGTATTACTGTTTGGAAGCCGGAGGCATCCGAGCAGGGACCACTTCTCATCTTGTATCTCACTCCTGCCTTTCCGCTTGGGAAAGGAGATGGCTGCTAAGCGAAAGGGCAGTCCGGGATAGTGCCAGGTTTAGCACTGTCCTTCCTCATTCCCATTCAGAGCATCCTGAGCCAGTGTTTTCTTCCACTCATCCCTGCATCCCCTCCAGCCCCCAGCTCCTCCACGGCGCTTTCCCCCTTGGAGCCAGCAAGGAGTGAGCGCTCAAGCCCTGGACAGCTTCAGTGCTCGAGAGCAAGCGCGCGCGGCCGCTTCGACCGCCTCGTCCCGTGTTGTGGCAGGCAAAGCTGTGTCGCCTCTGCTGTGCAGTAGCTTCTGTCGCGTGCTTGGTTACGAGAGCCGCTTAGCTGTGTTATTGCTGAACTTATAAGTGCATCTGAAATGCTGATATTTTTATTATGTGCCATTAGTGTAGTTACAGCTGCTGAGTTTCTTGGTATTTGTTTCTTTTTTTAACTTGGAAAGAAAGCTGTGATTTTTTTAGTCAAGCTGTGTTGCAAACACGGGGTTTCTGGAAAGCAGACCTTCTGATTTTTGTACTGGTGGAGCAAGAAGCTGCAAACATTTATGGTCTGGGTGAGTTATTTCAATTAGTGGGCATGTAGACTGAGAACTTTTTAGATACTGTAGTATTTGCATTCATTCATTCACACTGCAAATCCTGCTGAACCAGAGGGGCTCCATCACACTACTTGCTAAAGGCGCTACCGTAACAACGTACGGTGATGCTTCAACCAGATAGTTCCGTTAGTAGCTTTGTTGCCTTTTTCTTTTTTTCTTTTGAAGTACAGTATGAAACTGTAAATACTTCTTGCAGTACTGCCTTTTTAATTCTTAATTACTTTTGGCACAGTGTTAAATAGTGTTGGATTTACCCAATTGCTATGACATATATTTTTATACATAGGTGTACTCTTTTTTCGAGAATAATACAGCTGTTTTGTCATTAATGCCTTATGGGTGTCATTCTGCTGTTGTTTTTTCTTTGCAAGGTATCAAGTGGACTAATTTCTAGTTCAGATATTTTCACTTTCCCTGCTAGTGCTCAAGTTTGGATTCAGGTGATTATTTGCCAGACTCCCATTTTTCATGGTTGCTAGCTTTCAGAAGAGGAGAATGAGAGTTTGGGTTTTTTTTTGCTTTTACTAATGAAAAAAAGAAAACATGATGGCATCTAATTGTCTATAAAAGGTCAGTCTTTTCCTACTCCAAGCCAGAGTGTATTTGATGGAATTGATGACTGTAGACGCTGATTACTTTGTGTAGATTAATGGTCTTTTTTTAATAAGAAATAAAAAAAAAAATAAAAAAAAAACACTCCAAAAATGGGCTTCTGTCATTGTTAGGCACTTGATTACTTATCTGTTTAAACTCTTAATATTGATGTGAAATTGTGCTGTGGATAAAGTGTATTTTGTACTTCTGAATGTTCTATATTTATGACTAACAAGTACAGAATCAGTTGTGTGTATGTATAACTAATAACTGCCTTTTTAAATTTCATTAAAATAAGGATGTCATGAGCTGTTGTTAATTCTTGACCTTCTGTAAATAGATGGGATGTGCTACTGTGAATCATTAAGTAGGAGAAAACCCCAAGTGATGAAATTCATACCAAAAATCAGGTCGGGCTTGGCCTCCCCCCTGTCTGTGAGATCTTGGGCAAGTTCCTCCTGCTCTGCGGAGGGGCTGAGCCCTGAAGTTCTCATTTCCCCTTTGTGTGATACAAAGGCTGTCCAGAGGAAGAGGAATGGTAGCCTGAGAACTCAACATCTCATAAAAGTTCCCAAAAAGCATTCATCAACCCTCCTGTTCTGCTCATCACGCTGAGGTGTGTGAGTTGCTAGCTCTAGTGTAGAGCGCTCATCCCCACACACATGGTTTAAAATTCATTCACAGTCTGTGGCAATTCATATTCACTTTCTGAGGCAGCAACACAGTGGTTTCCTTGTCCACCATTTAGTCTCATTGCACAAATGGAAAAAAGATGCAAGTTTTCTTCCCACAAATATTTTGGTGACGTTTCCATGTTCTCTTATGTGAAGTGCATGGGCTTTTCAGAGTGGTTCTGTACTGTACTTAAACTGCATTTCTGTGTCTACCGATGCTTGATAATAAATCCAAAAGGCTGGAGCCCGGACTGCTGCGGGAGCTGACGGCGCCGTGCTGCAGGATGCGCGTTCCTGGTGTAGGGTAGGTGGTGTTCATTTGCACTGCTTTGCTAGGAAAATTAAGCAAACTGGTGTTCTGTGTGTGTGTTTGCGTTGATGATGACATGTTTTTTTTTTTTTTTTTTTTTTTGAAATACCAATCTTTGCAAATGGGCATGCCACAGACTTTAAGCTCCATTTTGGAACTGTGGGATGTCTGCACTGTTGGAGTCATTCAACACTTTTATTTATGCATTTTCATAGGTTTTGGTTGTTTTTGAAAGACATGATCCAAACAGGAGTGCACAAAGCAGGTGGACTGACACCGAGCAAAATATGTTGTGGTTGGGCTGGGTCAGGACCCCTCCGAGCACTCCTTTCACATTTGTAGTCATTAACCTGTGCTCTTAGGCGCTAAATCAAGGATACTTCTGGGCAACAGAATGACAGCTGGGTGTGGAGGTGCTGGGAGCTATTAATTTTGATGTGGAAACTAGCTTTGGAGATACTGGATGTGAAATGGGGCCAAATGTTCAGTCACAAATAAGTCACTACAGCTCGGCATGATCAGACACCATGAGAGGAATCCACACAGAGGCTGGTGTGCAGGGAAGAAGTGCCTTCGAGGCTCCCTGTATCCCTACAGTTATCACCTCTGGCTCTCTAAATGGGCACTAATGATTCATAGTAATGACTTGAGTCTTCCTTACGGTGATAGAAATATTATTTTCTTAATTTTTCCATGGAAGCAAATTCTTAGCCATATTTCCATCAGTATACCATCACAGTTCAGGAAGTATTACTCACTTAATTTTCCCATTCTCTCTCCAAGCTGGATGCAGCAGGGACAGATACAGGATGAATTCTTCCATCCTTTTTTCCCTTTTATCCAGAAGTTTCAGTATATCCCTGGTTGGAAATACTTGGCAGCATATTTCTTCAAACTTTTTATTCTGTCCCACATAAAATGGAATTACTTGAACTGCATTAATGGATTTGGGATCAGATCCAGAGGTGGCTAGGGCATCTTTTTATTAGCTCTGGAAAAAATTGTTTTCTAATTATAGACTGACGCTCACTATTAATATACAAAACGTGCATTTGGGACCCACTTGAAAAAGTGTCAACTTAAGGCCAACACATGGAAGATGCATGGGCAGCAGCGCTTAAGTGCAATTGCCATGGATCCTGCAGACAAAAAATCACAGCTGTGTGCACGCTACCATAATTAGCAATGTGCACACACAACTCCGAGGGGCAGAGAAAAGCCCCGACTGCAGCTTGGAAATCTCTTCCACATTAAAATTACCCAGTGCTTTGGGGTGTGCTGCTGCCGCTCATAAATGGCAACATTCCTCACTTTAGCTACTTCTTTTTTAATATTTGAACTACCAACAACAAAAAAAACTTGAAGCATAGAAGCACTGCAAGGTTGAGTTACTTTCATGCACTGTATCATCTCAAACATGTTTTGGGAAGTTCACATTAGCATTTCACACCCAGACACTGCCCATCCCTCATTGCTGTAGCTAATGACTCCTTTGCGTGGAGGCCAAAACCGTTGTGTGTGTGGCCCGGACAGGAGGCAGCTTTGGTCTGCAAAACAAAATCACAGTATAGTTATTTACACTTAACGCTGGAATTACTAGCTTAGATGGTCAGGCACGCTGTCAGTGAAGAATAAACATTTTGAAGATCTAGGCTGCTGCTTTGTTTTTAGTTTTAGTTACCTAAACCAGCTTGCTAAACATACAGGAGAAAATTCTACCCTCACAAACATATATACAACCCATGCTGTCTTCAGCACACGTAGTGGGAGGCAAAGGTTGGTTCATAATACTTTCCACTTGGAGAATGAGTTTTTTATGTCAAATGCAGATCTCTCTTCTTCCTTAATTTCTTTGTTACACGTAATTTTAACTTGCCCTGACCTAAATGGAGGACGTGGCATGAGAGGAGGCCCAGATGAGGACTACCAAAGCATGACTCACTCAGGAGGTGTAAACACTGCGGGATTCCTTCCTTTCATCTGAATGTCCTGGCTTCTTGTCTGGATCACATAATTCTGAGCATAAGAAATCAGGAGGCAACACTGCACAGTGTTGATGACTCAAGACTGAGCTGTGTTTTTTTAAGGGGGTTCTTGACAGGAGTGTCACCACCTGCTTCCCAAGCCACCAAGAGAGCTCCCTGCGTGTGCGAAGGTCTTGGGTCCCTGGAGGTGGTCGGGGCTGGTCTGGGCATGCGAGGGGAGGGGGCGAGGGGAGGACACGAGGTGCTGCCCGTCCCCACAAGCTCTGCTTGTGGCCCGTACAGGGCTGCTTGCAATGGAGCAAAGTAAGGTGTATATATTGTTTCTAAAGAAAAATAATAAAAAGATAATCTGTTTTTAGACAGAGGCACCAAATAATCACGACCACTTCCTTAATGCCTTGTACATGTGTCATTGCATTTGTCTAGTCAAGGAAGCTCCTACTTAATAACACTCAGTGATCTTTACTATTTTATCCCTGAAGCTTAAACACTAAAGCCTTGCACGGCTGCTGATACAACGTGAAAAATAGCAAACCCTTCTAAGTGAAAAGTGCCTTGATTTTATTTCATGTAGCCCTCAAACTAGAAGGTTACAGCTCTGTGGAGAATTTGCAGGATTGATAGTTTAATGATTGTATTTTCTGTTGTCTTTAAAAAGAAAAGCATTTATTTATGTTGAATAAAAAATGATATGCATTGAAATTGATGAAATTGCTATGAAATATGTTCTAATTATTGAGAAACTAAAGTGTTGAAAACTTTAAATCGTAGTTGATGCCCTTTACACATAGATGCTTAATCTAAAGGATTTTGAATTGGAGTTTTCTTAGATCCTTAACATACTTTTTGTGACCTCCATGATTTAAGGTCGGAGACCTCAGTGGGGAGTCAATGGAAATTGTCGCTTTAATCATTTTAGTTTTAAAGATTCATCAAAGTTATGCAAATTGACCTAAATTTTCAGATCCTGCTGAGGGAGTGGAGTTCTGCACTAACCTACCAAGGCTGACCTGGATATATCATCCAGTAATGAAATACTATAGCAAAGTAGCAGAAGCAAGGGTCAATTATATGAATAAGGCTGCTAAAAGACAAAATGGCAATAAATAAATGGCAATATTTGGTATTTCTAACTTACTATAGACATGCCTGACACATCACAGCACCCTGTGCACCCATGCAGTGCAGGTTTGTGAAATCCCTTTTCTCCCCCATGTCCCCCTGTGTCAATAGACTGCGTAGATTTTTTGGTATCCATGCTAGTAAGGTGTCAAGAGAATTTTGCATGACTATTTTAAAACCAATCAAGACTTAACATTGGAAAGGGATCTTTATTAGCAGAGGTGGGAATATCAGATACCACAGTACTTTTTTTTTTTCTTGTTTTCAGGCTCTTTTTCCTAGTGGGGGATGTTTGACAACCATTTGAAATGCTGGAGTTGAGCTTCCAGCAACAAGTTCATTAACTCCCATTTCCAGGGGGTTCTAAAACTGGGTTAAAGATACTCTGAAGGCTCCAGTTTCTTTGCTGTTAGACTGTCATCCAGGAGAGAACATTTTTTTTTTTTTTTTAAGAAAAAGAAGATTTCCAGTTTGTTTCCAAGAGCAGAGCAGTTACTTAAAATCACTTATGCTCCTGACAAAACAGCCAAGATCAGTCTGGTGGCAAGGCCATCCCTGGAGTGGTGCCAGCAGCTTTTTATTAAAGGCCCTGAAAAAACAAAAGAGGGAAGAAAGAAACTAGAATGAAGAAACAGGCTAGTTCTAGCCTGATCTGGAACTTTTCCTTTTTCCTCCTTTTTTGTTGGATGCTCTCCAAAATTCCATCAAATTAAACCTTTACTGCACAGTAAAATACAAATCGGCACTTAGCAGACTAACAACAATGGGAGAAGTAAACAACGAGGGTGTTTAATGGGTAGGATCACAGCTTGGCTACCAGCTAAAATATCTTCCCGTAGCCTTAGTTCCCCCAGCATCACCTGGCACCTGTCCAGGTGGGTTTGTGTGCAGTCCCTTGGTCAGGTGTGAAGTCTGTTCCATCATCCCAATGCTATAGCAAAAGTATCCTCAGTCAAATGCGTGGTTCAGATCTTCAGAGTAGGGGTGAGCAAATCTGCTAAGAAAGAAGGCTATGATTTCCTATGTAGTTTCTAGTTGAGTATAAATTTAGGCTTTATTTGATTTCTAACTGCCTGAGCTTGAATTAGAGCCAGTCATTTCATGGTACTTGCAATTCCATCACCCTGCAAACTGCTGTTGGGTGTAATATTTGATATGTTGATCAGCTTTTTGGCAGTCGACATCCATCAGATGAATCATCTGTAATTCAGAGACCAATGAGTCCAAAACCATGAGGGGAGAAGGTAGAGGAGAAAGTTAGAGCCTGATGCACACATGGGTTAAATGACCACAAATCATGGGCGACCCATGATCCTGAAATTACATTGTGGGAGTTCCCAATTCCTAGGCCCATGCTTGTTCCACTAGACCACACGGCCTCCTGAGAAAATATCTTTTAATGGGATCTGGCCAGCTGTGTAAACATATCAAGAGGCAACCGTGTAATAGTGAGCTGCTCCCGTTATGCAAGTTCCTTCCCATTAGTTATAGCCTATCTTGTTAGTAAACATAATTCCTAATGCTCTCCCCTGAAATATTTTTGCAAATAAAAAGTAGAAAATGGGGAAAAAATAATTGATGTTTGGGTCTAGCAGTGACATGATCGATTTCTCTTTGATGAGGAGCCTCTTCCCTGCTCCCAAATCTTTCCAATCTGTCTTCTTATTTACGAGCTCCTTTCAGGGTAAGGCAGCCTGATGCCAACATGACACACATGCAAGGCCTGTGTACAGGGAAATGGGACCTCCTGAAGGAACTTGGTTTTCAGGGCACTGAGATGTTCACTACTTAAGCCCAAGTTCAGGTGACTTCAGTATTTATGGCCACAGTAAGTCAGTAATGAACTGACCTAATTGGTCCTGTTTTAAGACAAAGCAGAGACAGTTTCACTAGGAGGGTTTTGTTGAATTTTTGTCTTCTCTCATTTCAAGCAGCCTCTCTTGACTTGTGAGATTTCCTCAGCAATCAAAAAACAATCTTGCCTGTGCTTGGAAATGTGATGCTGTAAAAATGAAATGTAACAGTTAATGATCCCTGAAATGTGGGTCTTAAATAATAATCAAGTGTGAGTGCCCCTGATATTTCATTTTCCCTGCATTATGGGAGGGCCCCTGATATTCCATTTTCCCTGCATTATGGGAGGGCCTGGAGTATGACATGTCCAACAACCCAACAATCTTCTCTCTTTTATCTCTCTTTTCTGTCTGTGTGTTTCAAGGTACAGAGAAACAGCACTGGAACAGGTTGCCAAGAGCAGTTGTGGAATCTCCTCTGGAGATACTCAAAACCTGCTTGGACACAATTCTGTGCCATGTGNTTTATCTCTTTTTTCTGTCTGTGTGTTGCAAGGTATAGAGAAAGTTGTGGAATCTCCTTCTCTGGGGATACTCAAAACCTGCTTGGACACAATTCTGTGCCATGTGCTCTAGGTGACCCTGCATGTGCAGGTGGGTTGGACTAGACCTCTAAAGGTCCCTTCCAACCTTAATGGTTCTGTAGTAGGTTGTATTTAACAGCATGACCATCCTTTCAAGTAAGTCTATAGCAATATCTGATACAATTAACTTTTGCTGATTTCTGGCTGTGTTTTAAANAGTAGGTTGTATTTAACAGCAGCATGACCATCCTTTCAAGTAAGACTATAGCAATATCTGATACAATTAATTTTTGCTGATTTCTGGCTGTGTTTTAAAACAGTAAAAGGATGGGTTGCCATTTACTACCTACTCCTCTAGGAGGGTCAAAAACTGTTCCTGGATTATAGTAAAAAATCTTTAGCAAAAGCAAGCTTTGAGTTGTTTACCAGTTCATCGTTCTTTTTGTGCTTTCTTGGCACCTCCTCTTTATCTTCCTTACTCTGACCCAATATTCTTGTTTTGGGCAGGTCATGCTTTACTGCATCTCACATTACTGTTGTAATTAAAATGTATTTAAATTCCACATAGCTAAAGATGCAGGCTCAGTCCATGGAAGAACTGAGGCAGCCTTTGGCTGGACCTATCCGTGTGCATTGACTGTAGAGGAAGACTGAGGGTCATTCCCTCCTACCTGAGACACCTCAATTATTTCCCCCAAATTATTAGGATTTGATGGCGGCGGGGGGANGACCTATCCCTGTGCATTGACTGTGGAGGAAGACTGAGGGTCATTCATCCCTCCTACCTGAGACACCTCAATTATTTCCCCCAAATTATTAGGATTTGATGGCGGCGGGGGGAGGCCCAACATGCAACCTCATTTCACTGATTTAGCTGTGAATTAAGGTTTCATAAAGGTAGCTTCTTCAGAGGCCCTAGCAGAGAGCCCAGTCTCTTGATTAAGTTGATACCTCTTCAGCGAAATGTTCTAGGCAGCAGGAGGACTCACCTACAGCTTCAAAGGAAGGAGGATTGTGTTTGATTCCTGGATTGCTATGAAGGGCCTTTCTCCTGACTGTGCTACAGTAGGTGGCACAGGCACCCCAGAACTCAAGTCACTGTCCCTTGCTCCAGCACATGAGTACAGCTACATCAAAAAGCAGTGAAATTCATCCCTTCTAATCATTAAAGTTCGAGTCCGTTAATGCAGTAGCTAAGTTCCAGCATTTCAGTTATTCCCACAGTCTGTACTCCATCTGCTCCGAGGTAGCGGAAAGCTCTGTCCACAGGAGCAGACTCGTACTACACGGTCCAGCTTTGAGCTTTGCTCTCGGTTGTGCATCATGTCGTTTTGCTAGTATTTATCATTAGGTTTTCTCTATTTGTTCCTCTGCAGCCGTTCTGTGCAGAGGGGGGTTCCCCTGGGACATCCACCCATGTAGAGCTCTGTTTCTGTGCTACTGACTGTACACTTAAAACATAAAATATATATGTTCATCTTCCCCACATAAAATATGTATGTTCATGTGCAACAGGTTTACTCCACAGGTTCTTCAAGGTCTGCAGAGACTGTCCCTGGATGAAAGCAAGGTAAAGACTGAGTCAAGCAGTGCAAAAACTCTGCAGCCGGCACAGATCAGGCTATGGCTTTGATTATAGATAATGTGTTAGTTTTATTCATCAGCCTTTAGTTACATTGCCTGGAAGCTGGTGAGCCCTGCTCATATCATCTTGTGCAGTGCATAAAAAAATAAAAATGCAATCTCTGTCCCAGAGAAATAAATGAAAGACCACTCAGAAGCTTCAGGTGTATAAATCAAGCAGAGAGGCCTAGTGCTGTCAGGAAGAAAGTTAGCTAGGGAAAATGTCTGGTTGGCAAGGCTGATTTCTCACAAAGTGAGTCACAGTTCGGGAGACCTTGTGATTTACTCTTGCTTATCTTGGTTTCCTGTTGGGTCCATCACGTCACTTTCTTTTTTTTGTGATTTTCCCCTTCTTCCCTGTCCTCCCCTCTTCCTCAGCCCTCACCGGTCTCCAGGGGAAACTCCACCCAAAGATGGACAAATGTCTCCCTGGACACGGAGAAGGATTTGCTTCATGTTCCCTGAGTACGGTGACTTGGCTCTGTACCATTCTCTAGCGCTAACAGTAAAGTGGACAAATCCTACCATTTTGGTCTAGAAATGTCAGGAAACGTCTAGCTCACCAGCCTTGGGGTTCTGCTGTGGGACAAGGGACACCTACAGCTTCAGCCAGGCCTGAGGCCTTGCGCGGAGCAGCCCGCAGCAGGGCTGGCGGCGCAGGAAGCCGTGGGGCAGCGTTGGCAGCGCTCCCGAGGGGACACAGCTCGGCCTCAGGGGACACAGCTCGTTCCCTGAGGCCGGCCGGTCGCAGGTGGCGCTGCAGGACATTGCTGTGGTGCGTCACACTCGGCCTCCCGCCGAGGCTGCCCTGCGCCGTGTCCCCCGCACCGGGCTCGCTCCATCGCTGCCCGAGTGACCAGGCCGGCGCGGGGTTTGCGCGTGCGGCTGCGGTGGAGGGTTCTGCGGAGCCCCGGGGCCGGGGCAGGATTCAAGCGGGTGTTGGGGTCTCCCTGAGGCCGGTTTTCAGCACTCTCAAAGGAGCCTTTCAGCGCTGCCAGTGGTGACATGGGATGAGAAAACATTTCTGTTAAACACGCTTGTTTCTTCAGAGCACCGCGGGAAAAGCAAAAGGCGCTTCCCAAACCAGAATTCACTTCCTAGTGTAGAACACTGAAAGCTAATGAGAGCCAGATGCCTTGGCTTGTCCCAGGGACAGGAAGGGGAAGAAAAGCCAACCTTAGCAGACGGTGAATCTACAATTACAGGAACCCGCTCCTAGACCCGGGGTCTTCCAAGGAACAGGAGTCAGGGAGGGCACGTGTGCGTCACCAAAACGGTGCGTGCAGGGAGCGCAGGGGCCTTTGCTGCTGGCGCCGAGCGCGGCCGCTCCCAGGCGGCTCTGCCTCCAGGATTCGCCCTGGCAGGAGGGATGTTGAAAGCTGCTTGAGGGCAGCTGGGATTGTGGCGCACCAAGCACAGCCTCGGTGTGCCCGCGAGCCGGGCCAAAGGACGCTTCGTACGAAGCCCTCTAGGAGTTTAGTGGTGCTTAGTGCATGGAGACTGCACGAGGGAGCTTGGCAGTGACCAGCGGCACAACAGCTGCCAAAGCCGAGCAAACTTCTGCCCTTTGCTGAGCCCCTCTTCCGTGTCCTGTACCTGGGTGCTGGTGCGGGAGATGGCGAGAGGTGATGAGTATTCAGAGCACCATGAGAGCCCTCTGCAACATCGCTCCGTGCTGCAGCTCCACGAGTGTCATGGGAAAAGAGGTGGGAGTTGTGTGTTTGCTGATGGAGACACATAAGTGTAGCAGAAATGAGCCTGAGGGTCTTCTGAGGGGCCAAGACCACAAAGCAAGTACACATACGTATGAATATATGTGTAAGATACGTATATGTATACATATAGCATGTCTAGGGGCATGTATGCTCACACAAAGAAACATAGAAGGCCTGGAAAGTACTTGAAAGACCAGTGAATAACGGTGTGGTGGCCCAAGTACCACCCTGTCCACAGCCTCTGATAGTGCAGCTTTTGTCCGCCAACACCAAGGGCAGGAAGGCAAGAAGAGGATTTGCAGAAGCTCAGTGAACCTGAGCTTCCTCTGATTCACGTTGAAAATAAGGAAACTTGGAGGCTTGAAGTCTGCTTCATGAACCATTCATTTGAACCGCTTCCCAGAAGTCCGGCAATCTTGCAGTAATGAAAGGGGTAAGTCCTTTGCTGCAGCCACGTAATGGGCACAGAGCTGGGCTGTTTCTGCTCTGGCAACCTGGTTCAGCCCAGGAGAGGGATGGGTCCAGCTGGTCACGTCCCTGGTGCTGGGGGCCTGCCCAGGAACTTCAGATGCGGGTGGATGAACTTGGCATTTGGACGGGGGCACGAGAGGTGGAGAGGAGCCTGCCCAGCTCTCAGATTTGGATTAATGCACACGAACACCACACAGGTTCTCCTCTAAACGGTACATCAGCCCAGTAAACACGTGTATTTTATTAGCAAGGCAAGCCCAGCACAGCAAGCATCTCTTCATCATATATGCTTTAGCCAAGTTACTATATCACAGTTTCCACTTACTAGCAATAACTCAGTCTTTCCCATTCAACTAGAAATATTACATTTCCAGATAGATTTCCAGAGTTTAGAAGCTTTTTATTCTAGTTTGGAAGTCCCAAAAATGTAGTGTGACAGAATATTTTTCCTTTCATTTAAACATTTCCTGTTTATGACAAGGAAACATTTCAGAAATATTCGGTTAATGGTCTGTTTAGCTCCCCTTCCGCTTTCTCCCCTCTCATCTCTCCTGAGTATAACTCGAGCCTAATATCATCCAAGACAAGCTTTCACACCCACCATGTTCAATGATCTTGAAATTAAACAAAATTGGTTTATTGATGGATACTAATGCGTATTTGCCAAAGCTTCTCTGCACATCCATTTTTTGGCATTTTTGTCATAAATGATGTAGCAACTGAAGGTAATATTTTTTTTATGGAGAGATGAAGTGTAACTGAACACTTGTCTTGGAACAAGACAAGTCTTGGAAAACTTTATACCCTTGTACAAAAGGTTTGAGGCCTACCAAAGAGTAGGAGGGGGATGATCTAGTAGGACCTAAATTCTTTGTCTTACAATCTCACCATGAAAGTCACTGGAGGTAACGCCTGGATGTAATACGAAATTTTAAAGCCTTTGTTGGGGTCCGTCGCTTCTCTTGCCCAGTCTCTTACCCAGCCTTGGTGTCTGGAGCTATTGAGCAGGGAAAGGAGGGCTGCAGATGGTTGGGTTTCCTCCAGCTTTTCAGCCATCCTTTGAGGCACCAACTCCACAGCCTCCCCCACTCTTAGGGTGTCTACAGGAGGCTCTGATCAGGCTGCTCAAGTTGCAGAGCTACAATGATATCAAGATGCGCTGCCCTTTTGGTCCTGGCTAAATGGGAAAAGTCCCCTAGGTGTGGATCTGCTGACAGGGCAGGCCTTATGTTATAGGTTTGACTGCAAAGTCTTTGCAACAAGAGCTGTTTTCTGTCCAGCAGTTATGCCCAGAACAACAGGACAGGATGTCAGCAGGGGCCTCTAGAGCTGCCGCAGCACAAATACCGGTCAGTCACTAGTAGATGATATTTCCTGTCTCTAGCTTTTAGAGATCCTCATGGGCCAAGTGAATGGAAATGCTCCTCTGTGTTTCACTGGCTGCGGTCTCCCGCTCGGGCAGGTGTAACAGCAAAGGGCCTGTTCGCTGCTCCATCAGCTCTGGACGCTCTCCAGATGCCACCAGGGAGATCTGGCAGCTCCTGCAAAAGCAAAGGAACAAGGCCAGGAAGGCTCCTCTGAGTGATCCGTGATTAACCGCCCCGCACCTTGGGAACCCTGGGCTATCTGTGGCTCTGCCCTCAGGAAACAAGGCAGCAAGCGGATAAGGGTCGGCTCCGGGCGCGATGGCCCAGCCCGGCGAGGCGAGGGCGCGGGAAGGAAGGAAATGCAGCCAGCCCTGTGAGCTCGCACTGCGGCTGCTGCCCGCACGGGGCAGCTAACGGAGACTGGGGCTGCGAGGGGCTGCCGGCCTCGTCGAGAAGCCGGCTCTTCCCGAAGGTCCCTCTGGGCGCTAGGCAGCTCCTTCCCCAGGGCGCCCTGCGGAGCAGTGAGGCTGGGCAAGGAGGGACGAGGTCTGGGGTCTGCCGGCCGCAGCGGTCAGAGCGCGGCGGCCTCAGTGCTCGCTTCAGGGCCACAAGGCGGCTCGGGGAAGGCCAAGGCTTAACACGTCGTGTGGGTAAAGGTTACAGAAAACATTCGCAATGTTTATCAGGACATGAAAAGTCATGGGGTTTAAAGGATATATTTCACCCAGTTCAACCAGTAAGTAGTTGCCTAAGACAGTAAATCCCAGCCTCAGGGGACAAGGAGGCAACATCCTGTTCCTGCAGGTCCATGAGCAGCAGTGCCAGCGCCATCCCTAACTCCCGATGGCTCCGGGCCCGCACAGCCAGGCTGAGCAGGGGGGCGAGCGGAGAGGCCCGGAGCGGGGTCAGGGCTGCTGATGGCACAAGACGGAGCGTGGCCTTTTCACAGCTTCTGGTAGCGCTGATGGAAGCGTTCGACAAGCAGCAGCAAGAGGAGCAGATACAGCTGGCGGGTGGGAGACCAACGCAGCAGGAGGCAGGACGGAGGGACAAGCTAGGAGGCAGCTTCAGCTGCCAGCGGCTGCTCTCCGCTTTGTTGTATTGATTCCCATCCTTCCAAACAGTCAGGCTGGTCTATTTAGTTTGTGGATGTTTCTGTGGTACTGACTCATTTCCTCAGAGCTTGGAGGCAATGCACATTTTTCTCCAGGTTTTAAAAAGGTGTCTGGGTGCTTGTGTTGGGGGTTCAATGTCTGTTCGCTTCTTTCTGTGAATGACCCAGCCACGTTACAGAAAATAACTGCAGACAGAAGCCGGCGGTCGGCAGCCCGTGCAGTTGGTCCAGGCACAGGAGGGGAGAGCCTGTCTGCAGCTTTCGCACCACAGAGGCAAAGCTGTAAGTTTAGGTAGATGCATCGACATTCACAATTAAATTTGCCAGAGATTAGAGTACAAATAAAGTGAAGGCTGAGGGGCTGTGGGCCTGAGCCACACGCCTGTGTGCTGCTGCCCGCACTGGAAACTGAGGAGCGCGCTGGTCTTTGGGAAAGAAACACTTCCCTTGACATCAGTGGGGCGCCATCCACCTCGTGGCCGATTTTGTTTGTTTGTTGCTCACGTCCTGTTGTGCTTAGCTGCCAGAAGGGCTTACACACAATTTTTCAATGGATAAGGCTAGTAGAGGAGGAAAACCGTAACGTGTGCTCTCAGAGGTACGGCTTGTAGGTGGTTTGCATGAGGGAGAGCCTCTGGGGTACTTGAATAGGGTCGGCACTGTTGCTTCAGACCCAAGAAGGTTTATTGGACTGCAGTATTTAACTGTTGTCCTCCCTAAGTGGTATGCCACTAAGCCAGTGGATGGGGATGTTGAAAGAGCTTTCAACATGTGGTGGATGGCCCAAGAACGTGGCAGTCCTCGGAAATGTGGGATGTGCCCAAGC
This sequence comes from Crypturellus undulatus, assembly GCA_013389825.1. NCBI lineage: Eukaryota > Metazoa > Chordata > Aves > Tinamiformes > Tinamidae > Crypturellus > Crypturellus undulatus. Next base: position 181,303 of record VWPW01028663.1, read on the forward strand.
AGTGCTTGATTCTGCCTCTGCTCCTGTTTTTAATACTTCCTTTTATGCTGCTGTTGCTTCCTTGGGCAGTGCATGAAGTGCAGAAACACCTGGAATTAGCTGCTATTCAGAAGCTCCAACTCTTGGATGTCAAAAAGCACATAGCCAAAAAGAGGCGCTTGTAAAATGCAGCCCGCCTGTGCAAAGCAGCTTGATTTCCTCTTGGCTGCAGACCTTATTAACCCCTTCTCAGCTAAATTTGAGGGGGAGGAGGTTAAAATTTTAAAATAAAAGGAAGTGAGAAAATACTGGTGACGAATTTCCTCTAGTAACAACGTCAAGTGGGTCATCTTCCTCAGACATTGTTTGTTTTGCTGATTAGTCTTTAGGTAGGTATTTGTATATCAAGTATTATTTTCCACTGTGAATTGTGGTTTTCTGCCCAGCAGCAAATCCCATTTTCCAGGGAAATTGGGAAGCCAACTCCTTTCAAACTACGCAAAAGATGAACTGTGTTTCCTGCAACATCAATGTCTCCAATGTTACTGGTTGAGTAATAGCCGGACACAACAGTGTCTTTTGTAAGGAAATATGCCAGCAGTTGTTGCCTAGAAGTGAATAAAACTTACTTTTTTTTGGGGGGGGGGAAACGTGTTTTGAATGATTTGAAGCTGCAATAACAGTTCTTTCCAATCAAAACTTACCCTTTGCAACAACAGGATGTGTTCTTGTATTCCCCTCTTTAAGCAGGCAATAATATCGGTTTTAGTTACTACACATGCTCCATTTCCTGTTGGGGGTATTGCACAGATAATTAATCCACTGCGTATTTACAGATTTTATATACAGAGTTTCTTAATGTCATCTGTGTAAAGAAAATATATTTTTGCAATAAACTAGCGTGATGTGTTTATTGGTTGTATGAGCTACAGCAAAATTAAGGAAAGCACACTGAAAGATTGCATTGCTCTGTGAGTATTAGCAAAACCGTGTGTACTTAGGGTCTCAGTGCCTCTGACATAGTCAGAAAATTTACTGTCACAGAACACTCATCCTGGTGGTACAGGACCTTTCACCTACGCGCTCCCAGTCATTGGAAAGGCCTTTACTGGGAGCAATGTCGAGATTTAGCCTAAAGGTTTCTGTACTTGCCCCGTGCTAATGATCTACTGATTCCAAAACATCAGCATAGTCAGTAACGCTGTCGTCACTGTTTCCCATTATTAAGAGTTTATTTCATGGCTGACTTCTCATCTTGTCAAGCTGGTTTCCTCCTGCCAAGCTGTGCTAATGAGCAGAGCTCAGATCCCGAGCGCTCTGTCTTCCAGGGCAAGAAGAGCAGAATTCAGCTGAACTCAGTGGAGCTCCAGCGTGGCCTGGGAGCCACGTCTGCCTTCAGGTTTGTGCCCCAGGGTTTCCTTCCCGTCAGGCAGCAGCCGCAGCCGAGACCCTCCTAGAAGCAATTAACATCTCACTGGTTTCTGTATTTCAGAGCTGCATCGCTGTCATTATGCTGAAGCAGTAAGACGGGACAGGCCGTGCCCGGTGCCAGCGCCGTCTCTCGCCTCTGGACTGTGAGGCTGCAGGGGAGCCAGGAACCTCCCTCTGAGCTAGGAAAGGCCACAGCTCCGTGCGGTGCATTGAGAGAGAGGCTGGGCGAGGGAAGTCAGAGACAGCTAATTGACTTGCACATGCAAGAGCTGGGCTGTATAGGGATATATGTATATCACACATATATATCTACATATTTATGTCAGTGAAGGACTTTTAATCAGAAAAATATATATATATATAGATATATATCAATATCTCCAGATCTGACCTTCCATTCGTCTGCTGAAGTCAACCTAAATAAGAGATCTGCCGGCAAAGCTGATCATTTTAACCTTTTCCTAGCAGAGCTGCCCTGCCTCCGCTAGGAAGGGGAAGGAGTGTTAGGCCGCTCTGCAGGCCAGGAGCCCAATTCCCTTGTCATTGTGAGCGTGGAGCCCCTTTCAGCACTGTGGGCTGAAGGAGTAACAGCCACAATCAGCACAGACCATTCCCTACCTTGATGCCAACAAGGGCGCTACAAGGGCAACTGCGTAGTCACACTAACTGGTGAGCACGAGGGGAAAGGAGGCTCAGGGGCAACCTCCTCAGCAGGACGTCACCGTTGGAGCTCTCGCTACGTGACCTGTGTCGCTAACGCTGAGCTCCAGCAGCGTTCAGCCGCTTCATGGCTCACAACCCCCTTCCTGTCCCGCTTGCTCCTTGGCCAGATCTGTCACTGTGGAAAGCTGACCTTGTTTCACAGATATCCACAAGGATCAGCCAAGCCCCACAAGCTGCAGAAGTGGGTCACGGTGTGTCACTCGCACCAGGACTTTGGGGCGAGATCCACCCGAGCCTCGTGTCGCTCCGTGCCCTCCCACTGCCAGTGGAAGCGGCATTTTCCACCTCCCCAAAGGATGACTTCGGTCAGAGGAAGGCCTTTGACTGGTGCGAGGAAAAGGAGGGCCCCAAAACACGTGTGATCCACGTGTAAACAAGCTCAAGTAAGCTTAACTTGGGACTTGTTTTGTTTGAAAGCCTCTAGACATAACACAAAAATAGCAGATTATAACTCCCTAGCAAGGGGTCACTGCCAAATGGATGAACTGCATCACGCGCTGGCAAGAAGCAAATGTATCCGAGATGGAGCAATAATCCTTCTGTTAAAAATGACTACAAACAAAACTGCAAATGCTGCTGTAATGGTGGAAGCTTGAACTGTGACAGAGTGCAATTTCCACCACTCAGAAAAATGGCTTTTTTGCCAAAATTGAGAAGCAGAAAGCTGTCTTGTTAAAAAGCAAACACCACCAACAAAAAACTCAAGTCAGTGGATCTACTATTTAAATCCACTTTATTTTTAGACCATGTTAAAATTATTATTGTGCTAAATGACCATTTCTGAAAAGACCCAGTCTAGAAAAACAGGGCAGTAGCTTAAAGTACATGGAAAATTTTTTTCCAATTCAGTCAAACTATTGGACAATTTCAAGATCAGCAACAGATTAAGTTTAAGTTAACTTTATTGGTTCAGAGCCAAAATATGTCCAATTTGTGTAAGAAAAAAATGAATCCCATTTCAGTACAACTAAAGAAGCAGGCTGTAACTTTAAGCAGTTTCCTTTTTAAAACACAGTCAGTAAATTGTGAAAATAGATCCCTCCCAGGCTGAGTCACAAACTTGCATGGAGATAAAACAAAATTCAGGTACTGACAATTACTGTACTACCCCCATAATCTAGAGCAACACTATTCCCTGGAGTACAGCAGGAAATATTTTTTCAGTACAGCATGAATGACAGCCCAAACTTTTTTTTCCTTCATTCCCTCAGAGAGACTGATGCAAGAAGATGAACACAGTGTTTCACATGGGAAATTTTCCCACGTCCTTCTGAACTGCTTCTGAACTTCTGCTTTTCAGCCCTGCAATGCTCTTTCTGCAGGCTGGTCAGACTTAAAAGTGATGTGTAACTCGAAGGTATTTTTCATTCCTGATCCACCCATTCTTTAAGGTTAGTGAGCCACAGGCCTAGGTGCCACCTAGGTGCCACTCTAGCATTTAATTCAGTTGCTGGCAGCCTTGTTGATGCAAAGCAGGGTGATGGGCCAGGGGAAGCAGGTGGCTGCTCTTCATTGCTGGAGCATGAAGACAAATAGTTGGCCTGGCCACCCATGCGAAGGGCCGTGAGGTGCCACCTCTGATGGCACTCGTGGGATGCAGCCTTCTGCTTTAATACGCTGATAGGTCTGGTGTGAGGCAAACTCCCTCCTGTTATTAAAGAAAAGTTAAGGTAGTGATATACTCTGGTTCTTACTGTCCTGGAGGATTAAGGAATGTGCACTAACTGTAGAACAGGTCTTAGCAAATTGTGACCATCACAGAATTTTACTAATTACTCCTTCATTATAGAGAAGATTCGTACGTGAAGGTCAGAGCAGTCAAACAGATGCTTTGGGTTTTATCTCCTGTACAAGCCCCTAAGCTTTCCTAGGGGAATTACCATGCAGTTTATGGGTATCTTGCTGTTAAATATTAAAACCTCAAGACTCCAACCAAAATAAACTGCTCGTTTGTTTTCTTTCTTATAAATGTACTTATTGTTGCCTCATTAACCATTTAGCACCCTGGTGGGTTATCACAATGAGCCCAGCTTGGCAGAATCTCAGCATTATAGTCCCTGAAGGAAAATGTCCTGGCTTTCCTTATCTGATAATTTTTGGTTAGCAGAGATTTAAAAGAAGCAGTAACAGACCCTTAATAAGATATGTTTGGCAAGAAGATACAAAAAAAAAAAACTGTTAAGCAGGCTTACATCTGTTTCCTTTTTCTTTCATTTTGCCTTGTCTAGATGTGTACTTAACACTAATCTGCTATCACACTAACTTGGATTATTTTGTTTCTGAGTTTAGCCTCCCCATCATAGTCATTTAATTTTACTTCTCTGGTAAATAATGGGCACACCCATTCACCTGCAATTACTGTGATTGTCAGCACCTCTCTTAAATCTGTCAGAGGAAGCTTCAAGGAATGACCAAATTAATGCCATTCAGTCCTAAATTGCCAGGCCATTCATATATTTAGAGTTTGATAATTATATGTAAAACAGTACAAGACTCTGGAAGAGCTGTTGCAGATCTATGCAGTGCTGTATGCACTTCAAAAACTATCTTTCTAGTGTGCACGTTTCCCCCAAATTACCTCATATATAACAACAGATGCCACGCAGCAGGTTCAGCAAAAAGGGGAAAGAAGTAATTTTCTTCATCAAATGGAAACTAATATTTGTTTGCTTTTTTTCTGCTGATACAAGTCAGAAAGAGAGGGAGAATATTTCATCTTTCTAGGGAAATATGAGCATCCATTTCTGCAAACCATTTCTCAGCGTTCAGGCGCAGGGCACTGTCTCTGCAAGGTGGGTTAGAGTCAGACTGACAGTTTTGCCCCTCAGCAGTGGCATCTGCTGCCCACCCTTGGCCAACTCTGCGTGATCCGGCTGACAGCTGGGGCAGTGCGTGTCACCTATAGAAAGGAAAAGGTGTGAGAACAAGATTATTAAGTGCTTCACAAAAACGCCAGACTGACCCGAGCAAGGCCCCTGCTCTCAGCGCTGTGTGTGTTTGCATCTCTGCGGGCACAGAGCCCGTTGGCTCTATTAGAACTGCAGAAACACATCGGATAAGGACAAGGGTGACATTCTGCAATGCCAGTAAGGGTCACCCATCCCCAAAACATGGGGCAATGCATATAATGATCAAATGCAGACTTCAGGTGAAAACACGTGAGCTGGTTTTCAGATTTGCATCTCTTTCGGTGAGGTCAGAGACATTCTCAGACTAAAGGTGGTTTTATTTTGCATAGTGTGAGAAAACTGAGCTTGAGCAATGTAGACAGGAAATAATCGATAACTCGCCCATTACAAATAGAATAGGTCCTTTTATGCTTGTATTTTTTAAAAATGAAATTCAAGCTGATCACAATAGGTTTATTCCAGCTAAAAAATATGATTCAAAGCATGGTGGTGATTACTGTCTTCTTTTGAGTGATATCTGGAAGTGCTCACATGCTTTAACAAAGCTTGAATAAAGCATTGCTGAACTGTGACAGGCTACTTGCTAATAGGTTTTAATATTCAGAATTAGTGCAGCGAGGGCAGCTAGGGCTGGGGCTGTGCCGTGCGCTGCCCGGAGCCAGGCGCTCGCCGGGGCATCGCAGCCGCTGGGCCCCTCAGCAGGGACCGGGACTCTCGGGAAGGTCCCTGACACATCACCAGGATGAGGGTGTTCACCAAGAAACAGGGTGGGCAAATGGTGGGCAAGACCAGGATTGCAGAGAGAAATACACCTATAGCAGTGAGCACAGTGGGAGCTAATTTGCTTTTTGCTCCAGTTATTTGACGACTGTATAATATATAAAGCATCTTTGATTTTACTAGTCCTTATTTTCTTCTCTGAGTTTCCTCTTTTATTTTCCTCTCACTCATACTTTGTCTTCTTATCCATATCTTAATGTTTTTCAGACTTCTTGTCCATAAGGTTTGCACACCTACTTCACTGCAGTTCTTCCCAAGGTAGCTATGCAGATTTACAACCCCTTTATTTCCCATGACACCGCTCATGTTTAAAGGGCAAAAATCAGCCCTTAGTTGCCAGGTTATGCAGCCATCCTCCCCAAGACTCCTGAAGGACTCTAGACTGCCATTCTCTTGAGCACTAAACTAGATTAGGATTTATTAAACCCTCCCTCCTCCTGTTTGAATGATAGGTAGCCTCAGGCTGCAGGAACTAAGGCAAATGCACATTTTTTTGTAAAGGCACAGTGAACCATAATGCAGGGCACATTGCCCCAGGCACTCCTAAGCTATCCTGTCCTGTGTCAGCAAGATGCCTTAAGACTCTCTATAGAGCTCTTGCTGCTCCATTTTCCCTCTGCTCCCACCCTGTGCATCTCAATACAGCTAGAGGATTTTGTCCTTAATTGAAATTCCTTTCATCAGCCCAGATATAGCCTGAACAAAGATACTGACATGAAAAAGCAGTCAAGAACATATCTTTAAAATGTCAGTTTGCCAGTGACAAGCACAAAATGCAGTCGCTGCAAATCAAGACTCTAAACCCTCGTTGTATATCACATAGCTGCTACTTCCCCCCACTGTCCCTCCCCTACGTTTTTGTGTTTGTGTATCTTTGTTTTCCCTTCCACATTCTTCTCATGCTGTGTTCCCAGCAAATGGGAGGATGGCTGGAACTTGATTAAACTCCTGCAAACCTCAGCGAAAGCTCTTTTAAACCCTGAACAGTGTCATTTATCTTAAGACTCCTACCTCTGAAAGAAATCGCTCGTTCAAACTCCGTGGTCTTCTCTTCCATTTTCCCGCTCCGACTCACTCTGGTGAATCACTAGTGAATTCACTTTTGTCCATATAGTCTAAGTTGAATGTTACGTGGCAGGAAATGGCTATGGTCTTACTCAGTTGTATAGTAAGAAATAAAAAATGAAATTTCTTTCCACTGGCACAATGTAGGGAAGGATAAACCCAACAAAAGGAAAGAAAAAGGGGAAATAAAAAACACTAGTATGGGCCATCCACTGAATGCTGTATTTAGCTTGCTTCCATGGGTGCCTAGTTTAGTGGCACATCTCGAAATCTTGGCTCTGCAGAGACCATGGCCAGGTGACCTGGCAGCTGGAGCATTCGGAAACGCCCCCGTCTCGAGGCCATGCAGAGCGCCAGGGCTGCATGGGGACACGCAGAGTGCCAGGGCCGCGCGGGGCGGCCGCCGTGTCAGGCTGCCCCAGGGCCTGCCGGCTGCTGGCAGTGACTTGGCGAGCAGCTCCACGCGGCTGCCAGGAGGGAGGCTGCTCCCGCGGGCTGGAGGAGCTGGTGTGTCCCAGCAGGAGCAGCCACTGCCCAGACTCCCCCTTCCCACTGGCAGCAGCAGGACCAGCAAGGTGCAGCCCTCCAGCGTAGCCTGGCTCTTGGTGTCTGCTTCGTGCCCTCCTCTACCTTGGAGCCCTCTCTACCGCCAGTCTGCTGGGGGCAGCAGCAGTGAATCGCACACACTGCGCCAGGACACCTGCATCTCAAAAGAGCTGCTCACTTCTAGTAACTAAAGCCAAAAGTATTCAAGCTTTCTTTATTATTCTCTATTAAGGCCTAGAGTTTCAGCTGTGAATCTTAAGAAGATTGGGAGTTTAAGTTTAGTTACAAAACTAAAGACAAGCAGATGGGAGAATAAATGGAAACAATCAGACGCTGCCGGTTCAGCTTCATAATGCAGCTGTCACCTTCAGCTCCCTGAGCTGCAGAGAGGTTTTTTTCTTGAAGAGGCCACCTCTCTGCTGCTGCCATCACCTTACTTCTGGGTTATCACAGCATCTACCATCCCCTTCTCTTGCCCCAACAGAGTCTTTCTCTTCTCATGCTGCAGCTGCAAATATTTTTTTTTCTGTTCACTTTGACCACATCATCCCTCATTTTTTGATTAACTCACTGACTAACGCTGTGCCTGCAGCACATGAGGTCCAGCCTCGCACACCTCACCGGCAGGAAGGCTCTCTCAGTCTGCGCTCGCACAACTTTTCATCTTCCCCACAGCAAGATGAGTGAGGGATGTGTCCAGGCATCTCTTGGGGCCACCATCTACCACCCACACATTTTGTTTTTCAAACACACACCTTCATCACTGCTATGTTTTCGTGCTTGAAAGAGGCCCCTTCCAAGCACAGAACAAAACCATTTTTCTCTTTCATATCCTTGTTTCCAACACACCATAGCCAGGAAGCTCCAAAGAACTGGCCAGTGACCGGCAGAAAACAGCACAGCCAAGCTGGCCATTAGTAGCGTTTCTGATTTCACCACCTCAGTTTGGTATAGTCTGTTGTCACGTCTTGCCATATGTCTTGACTGCAGGAGACACTGTGTCAGTGCTGGCATTCTGGAACAGGCCTGGGACACACTGACACTAGCTAACTTGAATAATAAGAAGTAACACTTGTACTCTTCATGCGTTATTTGACCAGAAAATCAGCAGAAATGCACTGAGGAACTTGCATGTCTGAGTGTAGAGTTTGAAAATAAACCTGCAACCAGATGATGGTCACACACATTCAGGTATTGGATGGGAACTGTTTATCCAGCTGCAACAGTCACCAAGTCAGCAAGAGGAAGCAGGAAGCCAGGCACGGTACTGTTTTAAGATACATAATCTTCAGTGTGGCTGCCAGGTGTCTTCTTTGGCCTCTGTATCACAGTCTTTTTGCTTGTTCTTTTGTCTATCTAGTGCTCAGGAAAAGGAAGTGGATTGCTCAGTGTTCTGCCTTTGCAACAGGCAGGGCAGGACTACAGGACATTATGGAAATAATCAAGATACAACTAGCCATTATGTTTTATATTTACCTTTTTGGTAACTATTTGAAGGAGGTTTTCTCTGCTTACCTGAGATATCTATGTCCATTCAGTTAATCACTGAATTAAAGTCTGATGGTAAAGGTCCCACAGATACACACTTTCCTGTGGGTTACTTTCAATCTCTTAGTGGGGCTGACAATCTGAACAGCTGCTCTGTTATTAAACACTTGCATGTTCTCCCCTTGCAGGTCATTTATTAACATTTAGTGAAGAAGTAGGTTACTTCACTCAGTCTTAGTGTCATCTTAGTTACAAGGCACAGCAGTAGGGACATCTTTATTTACAGATCATTAAAAAGATGTGCTCTGCAGTAAGAGGCAGATATACTTGTTTTTCTTGAGCATTTTCACAGTATTTGGTCAAGTGAAAACTATGCAGATGCCTGCTGGCTGGAAAATGAAAAGCAAGAGCAAAGAGAAGTATGGGGGCAGAAAAAGAGGGGAAGAGCAAGGTTACAGAAGAGGGATGGTATCAAGGGGAACACACAGAGGAAAGATCCATTGCAGCCATGCTTCAAATAGCAGCTTCAGATATTCAGGATGAGAAATACTGGTGCCCTTCTGTCCGCACCATAGCTGAATACTTGGCTTGAGTGATGCAGGAAAGAGCACGGTAGGCTTTGCACATCATGGAAACATCCTTTTCTTAGGCAACGTGTTGGATCTTTAGCAAAAGAGGTGGCTGAAGGCAGGATGGAACAAGCCAAGAGGAACTGCAGCGGCAAGGACTGTGGTGATGGAAATGGGGGCAGTGGGCCTTTGGTGGGTGACTAATTATGACAGCTCTGAGGCTTTTCTAAAATGTTAGGAGAACAAACCAAGCTTCAGCTGCCTGCAGCCACCCTTCCAGTCTCTGGCTGCATCAGCCGTGACCCCGGAGGTTCAGCCTGCAACAGTGGCCGTATCCGGGAACTCCTTTCTCTCACATCCTTCTCATTCCAGCATGACTTCCTCTTCTATCACTCCCACTTGCTCCTTTTTTTTGTTTGTTTGCTTGTTTTGTTTTTCTTTTTGTTCTCCAGAACTTTGCCAAATGTTATCTAAGGAGTCACCCACTAGGTAGGAACTATTTTATTGTATGAGAGATGGAATAAGATTAATGTAAACTACATAGAATACATGCTAAAAACAATTAAGAAAATCTAGTAATTAATGAGGTTTGCACACACCATTTCACCCAAGTAATAAATTTCATGACACTCCCCTTTGGATGGATGGAGGACACTTTAATCTCGCTATTATTATAAACGTGACCTAGGGAAGGACCAGGGTGGAGCACAGGAAATGTTGTCCTTTTAATTGTCCNCCTTTGGATTCAGGGAGGACACTTTAATCTCGCTATTATAAACGTGACCTAGGGAAGGACCAGGGTGGAGCACAGGAAATGTTGTCCTTTTAATTGTCCGCTCCTCCAAGGAGCAATCTACTTACAACACAGGAGCCCTGGCTGTCCGGCTCCGGGCGAGTCCTGCTCCCCTTGGAAGGGTTCTGGGAGATGCTACCTCCAGCTGGGGCCACACACCCAGCTCCCAGCTCGTACCTTGGCTTCAGCGTGTGCAGGGAGAAGGACACACAGCAGCAACAACTGACAGGCTTTGTTTCCCAGATCTCACCAGCTGAATTACTTCTCAGGGAACACCCAGGCACTGTGTCATCCTTCTAACAGCATGCCTCTTGTAACATCTCTCTTGTATCTCTTGTACTCTCTTGTAACGATGTAGGTGGAGTTTGAGACCACAGGCCTCCAGGAGCTTCCCAGGTGCCTCAGTTACATATTCTCCATTTCCTTTATTCAGAGCCTTCTACAACGCTCTGCAGAGGACGATTCAATTGCATGATTTCATCAGATGTCCAACCCGCCCGTAGGCTGGACGTGTTGGCTCTGTCACCCGGAACAACCCCCTTCAAAGCGTCGGTAGGCACGACGTGCTTCAGCGCTCAGCCTGTTCCCCCGGCTCCGCGGCCCTCCCGGCCGGATGCGCCTGGTGCCACACGTAATGACGGGGATACTGTGTGTGCTCGGGAGGACACGTTCTGTGCGGCAGGGGCTCTCCAGCCGTTACAGACTCCCCGCAAGCAGCGTGGACGCGGTCACGGCCGGCTGACCCAGGAGCTCCACATCTCCCGAAACTAAAGCCCTGCAGAGGGGCCGGTCGCACTCCCCACTTCCTAAAGACAAAAGGAGCACCATGCATCACCGACTCTTTTGTATGCACTTTTTTTTTTAATAAACTGCTTCAGATTGACAAATGCTGGCACCGAAAGAGAGGTTAGTTTCAGGAGTGTTGTTGATAAAGTGCCTTCAGCTCTATAATCTCGTTCTGTTCTGGGAGCTGTGCTCCTCGCAGGTGGCAGGGGTGAAGGACGCGCGGCCGCGTGCTCCTGTGTGGCCGCTGCAGCACATCGGTTACCCAGCGATCACAGCTGCAGGGGCCGAATTATCCATGTATTTTCACCCAGATTACAATTTCTAGAGTGGACATGTGGCTGCAGTTATGTAATTGAAGGGTAGAGTTATAACTGATGTTGGTAACAGAGGCTATCCATAACTATGTCTTTCGCCAAGACCCTTGAGGTAACAGATGTGTTAGCAAAAACAGCACCACATCCCAGGGCACCTTGGAGTCTGCCACGCGCTGTAAACAATTTATTAATTCGGTCAGTGAATAACTGGGGATTGGGACGACTGCCTGGGCTCGCCCAGAACGGGGGTCGCTTTCACACGGCGCTTCCCCCGCCGCCGCCATGGCCGCGCGGCGCCCGCCCCACGGGCGCGAAATGGCCCCCGG
>VWPW01028663.1:193493-225668 GCA_013389825.1 Crypturellus undulatus
GGTGGCAGCGCCGCGGGGGGCCCGCCCGGGCGGGTGCGGGGCTCGGAGTAGCGGCGGGAGCCGCGGTCACGCGGGGAGGGCCGTGTCTGTAAAGGTGCTTTTTAATTACCGGTTAATTTCCTTTTTCTCTAAGGGGCCCTAGGGTGGTGGTGTAGGGGGCTGGGTTTGCTGGGGTGCTGGTGCTGGGGATTTCAAGGGCTTCTTTTGCTAGGTGTGTGTTTTGTGGGGGGGTTGTTTATTTCCCTTTTCCTTTTTTTTTTTTTTTTCCTCTCTCCTCGTGCCTTGGAGGGACCATCTCATTTTTGGTGGCTTGTGGTTCCTGCACGGTGGCCGTTGCCTGCCCGGGAGCCAGTGAAGGGCGCGCGGGTGCTGCTGGCCGCTGGCCGGTGGCTTCGGTCTCTTCCCCACCTAGGCTAGTTTTCCCATCCGGCGTCTCTGATGCCCGAGCAAGGCCCCAGAATGAACGGTTTCTCCCTGGGTGAGCTGTGCTGGCTCTTCTGCTGCCCGCCCTGCCCCAGCCGCATCGCTGCCAAGCTGGCCTTCCTGCCCCCGGAGCCCACGTACACGGTGCTGCAGCCCGAGCAGCAGCAGCAGCAGCCGCAGGAGGCCGGGGCGGCCGCGGGCACCCCGCCTGCGTCGGGCACCTGCAGCCTGCACCTGAGCGAGCGGGCGGATTGGCAGTACTCGCAGCGGGAACTGGATGCTGTGGAAGTGTTCTTCTCCCGCACGGCGCGAGATAACAGGCTGGGCTGCATGTTCGTACGCTGTGCCCCCACCGGCCGCTACACGCTGCTCTTCTCGCACGGTAACGCCGTGGACCTGGGCCAGATGTGCAGCTTCTACATCGGCCTCGGCTCCCGCATCAACTGCAACGTGTTCTCGTACGACTACTCTGGCTACGGGGTGAGCACCGGCAAGCCCTCCGAGAAGAACCTCTACGCAGACATTGATGCAGCCTGGCAGGCCCTCAGGACAAGGTAAATGGATGTTGGGGACAAGGCATTTCTGCATCTCCGTTTAAACCTGATAAGCTCAGTGCCTGAACACCTAACCTGTGGAGAGGTGGAGGGAAAGGGTCTGTAGATGGTTGAGCTGTTGGAGGTGTCACCAGGTGTTCATCAGCCACTGTGGTGTTATTTGATGGAAGGTTTCATTCATTAAGAGGAAACTCAAGGCTTAGCCCTTGCACTTTTCTGAATTTAGGGTCAGTCAGCCATGTGTTATCCATTGCTTGACCATTGACTAAATATCCACTGCAAACTGGAGGTTTTCTTAGTGCATGGGTTACAGTTTGAAATCAGGTTGAGTTTGCAGCGTGCAAAAAATCCTCTTGTTCAAGATTTTGCATAGGTGTAAATCTCACTTTCCCTTGTCAACACTTAAGTGTTAACCCAGTCAAGCCAAAGCATTGACTGAATTTGGTGGTAACGTAGGCTAGTGCTTCCCAAGAACTGCTGGCTTTCTGTGAGGCTTCTGAATTATCACCCAAGCTCATAGGCCACAGACATCTCTTTTGGCAACCAAGGATCTGTTGTCAAGTTGGCTGGGATAATGAGATGGAAGAGGAAGGTGTTGACAGGTGGAAGTAGAGCTGAGGATCCCTCCAGGAGGAGATGCTGAGGTAGGTAGCATCAAAAGCGTGGAAGAACAATGAGAAGATACTGTCCAAGTGTCCAAGCAGCATGACGAGTAGGAGCACAGGGTACCAGTGACTTCTAGAACTTCCTGAGCAGCGCTGCTGCATCTGACATCTCGCGACAGCTTTCTGCCAGCTCTTGGCCTCTGTTGACTCTTCTGTTCACAGAAACCATGAGCTTCATTTGCTGTTGCATAAGTGGTTCTTAAAATGGGACCTCGCAGATTTTACCTTGAAGGAGATATGTTTTAAAAACCTTGAATTGCTGCAACAATTCAAGGCAAGAGAGAAGAATTATGGATGTTTTTCTGTTCCTGGCACTGGGATTGTGGGTGAGCTTGGCTTGTGCGAAATGAATATTTAATGTCTGCTGTGCCTGCTTCAAAAATAGTGACAGGAGTTGTTACTAATTTGATAATTGGCTTTTGAAGGATCTGGGGATTGGTCAGTTGTTGAAGCCAAATGACTTTTGACAATGGTCTGACCAACTCAGGTTAAGATCGTAAGGGAAATCTTACCTGGAAGTCTTTGGTGAGTAAACCAAATTCTGGATTTATTTCCCAGATCCTACAGAATTCAAAGAATATAAATGTTGCTGAAATTTAAGTAATATATTCTAATGTAAAGAAATATTTTTCGGTATACTTCATTCAGAATAAAGGATCAAATGCCCTATAATGCATATGTGTGCTGTAAATAACCTTTAAGGGAGGAAAATGCTGTGAATAGGTCAAATCTCATTAATGGTTTTCCTTCATTTCTGTGCTCTCTCCATATCTCACTTATTGCTTATTTGCTGAAAAATTTCTCATGGAAGTTTATTAGGTCTCTGAGAAAGTTCCTTCATGTCTGGTTGAACTGCTTGTGTTTTGACAGGCAGTTAGTATGTGTTTAAGAGCAGTGAAGATCCAGAAGGCAGCAGTTCTTTCACATCAAATCTTTTGAAGTCTGACACAGTGGGCAATCCCAACATGTGTTTAGTTTTGAGGGGATTGGGCTCCTTCTGTTAAAGGAATGACTGGAGGAAGTCTGGTCATTTTACATGACAGTCCTTTCTGTGGTTTATACAAGATGTAGGTTCTGTTCTCTGTTAGCTCCTACCTTGTTGTGTTTGTACATCCCAAGTCTTAGTGCTATTTTGAGCATCTTCTTAGAGTAGTCGTATTATAGGAATTGTGTTGTAGGAATTTTGAGGAGCTGAAGGAAATACTTCAGTATTCGAGGTGTTCAGTAAAGGTTCCAGTTACTGTAAAGTGTAAGCTTTTAAAAAATCAATAGAATCTGTTCTCTCAGATGATTTTCTTCAAAACAAGTATGAGCCAAAACAAAAGTCCTTCTACTTGTGAATCCTCTAAAATGAATGTTGCAAGGTTTTGATCATTTTTAGCTCTATTAATAAATCAATGCGACTTAGAATTAAGTGAAAGATTCTGTTGTAAAAATGCAAGTCAGATTTGTGATGCAAAATGGCATATTATGCCATTTATTACAGTGATTCAATTGTCACTGTGTAGTTTGTGTGTATGTGCTTTAGTTCTTAATGCAAATTCGTAATTTTTGCTCTGTAATTATATGGCAGCAAACTGTAATGCAGAGTTAAAAGAGAAGCCTTAAAATAGGTCAAATTCACTATGTCATAGAAAAACATTTAGTTATCTGTGTAAGTTCTGTGGGAACCTCTTGTTCTGAGGCCACTAGCCATTCTGCCTGGTGGCAGAAAGGAATCATTAAAATGCTGGAAGTCTTGTTTTTTTTAAAATTATTTTAAAATTGTAGCTGCGAAGTGCAACTGATCTTGGCAAATATTTTTTTCAGTATATTTGTTGAGCTGCCCCAAGTAAGGCAGGAATTAACCTTACACTGGGACAAAACAGCTTGCTGCCAGATTTTTGAAATGGTAATCAACTGACTGGGATTACAAATATGGCTGCAAATTCTTGACCGTGCTGTTCAGGTTACTCATTTTCCTGACTGCTAGCCAAATGATTGTTTCTCCTTATGAATAGCGTATACTTGTAACTAGTCATTTTACAAACTAGTAAGTTCGGTAACTGCCTTTCAGAATAGGAAAGGTATTGATATATTCAGCTGTCTATGTGTAGCAATGTTTGCTACTGTGAAATGACATAATTAACTGTAGGAGCTATTAATAATGGATAGTAAATAGTTTAGAATTTAAGTCATTTTAGAAACTTCTTTTTTTCCTCAAATATAGTGTTTTAAAAGAATTTATAATCTTCATTGTCAGGGCTATTATTCACGGTGCTGGCTCCTCTCTCCCCTTATTTTGCAGTAGGAGTGTTGCGGTTTTCATTTAAGCAAAATCAGGAAACCTGCCTAATTGGATTAGTCTAGAGTAGAAACTAATCTGCTGAGGTTGTATCGGGTTAGTGAGTCTCCATTCTGATTTGCTATGTGGCTACAGCTTCCTAGGTAATAATAGCTTGAGTATTTGTTTTTCTTTTTTCTCTATTTGTCAGAATAGCTCATTTCTAATTTGATTGTCATTGCAACAAAGTCTTTCATTAGCACTGTGTTGCCATGTGTCACCTAATCTGAGTTTTCTGGACTGCATATTTCAACATAGAGTTGACTTGAGGTTTTTGTTCTACATAGTCTCTTGAAACCCTCTTAAAGATTTAGCCCTATTTGCTTTCCACTCAGGGTTGCAGGAAGTGTTTAATTGACCAACTTGTAATGCGCACATTGTAACACGAGGGCAGGAGTCCTCGTTTGTTAGAGAAAAATATGAAATGTTCAGCACCTTCCCAAGACGTTTTGTAGTAGGAATAAACTTCCTCACTGTGCATGCTGCTCTATGGGTGTTGTGGAGATGTCCTATTAACTTCTATTACTTTCAGTGTAGCATTCCAAGAGGATTTTTGTGCATATTTTATTCTCTCACTTGCTATGAACCACATCACCTTTTTACCACTGATCTTAGATGTATCCATTTTATGAAAAACACACTGGCAGAGATCATCACGTAGCTGGGATTTATAACTTACTACTGCACATAGGTTAAGCATTGAAACGACACAAGGACGTGTGTAGTCCTTAGAGCAGTGCTGGTTTTGCTAATCCGAAAATTTTAGGACTTTGTCACCATTCAGCTTAGTGATTTTTCCAGGCTGTTAATGAAGTGTCTGCTACTGCAAGTGTGTGTTCCTCAGATAAAAATAGGTAAGTGGAAACATAGGGCTTTTGGTCCAGCTCAGCAAAGTAACTTTGTTCGATAGCAGAAGGCTCTGCTGGGCTGAGTCATAAATTCCGACTTTTGGGTTCCACTGTATTTCCTTGTTCACGGTTTACTACCTGGTAGGCAAATGATAGGTAAGCTGGAGGTAATGCAGCTTTTCCAACATTGCATCTTAAGAGCAGAGTGAAGTTGAACTTTTTTTGTGTATTGCCTTTTACTGCAGTTGTTCAATGTGCCTTTTTTCCATATTCTCTCAACCCACAGCAGACTCTGTATGCTCTAAATATGCTGGCCCGAGCCTGTCACAAGTGCAACTTCTTAAAAGCATCCATGGATATTTTTTTTCTATTATAGCTATAACTAACTGTAAGAGGTTTTTCCTATCTCCATTTTAATAATGGTGATAATGTTTGCAAAGTTTTATGTATTGTACACTCATTCATTTTTAAAGAAACTTCTCTAAAACTTAACTTATTCCACTTCCCGTGGTCAGTGCTGCAAGCAAAACTGCATGCAATGTTGCTTAAAAATAGAAGCCTGCAAAACAGTCTCTTGTCATTGTCTGCACAGGGAGCGGCGGCGGCAAAGTCAGATGATGAGCAGCCCAGGGACGAATAGCAACAACTGTTTAAAACGGGTGCTCTGATGTTCAAAGTTATCCAAAATGTTTAGCGAGCTTTGGTGTCACCTTACACAGATGAGTCCCTGAAGTACGAGAAAGTAGTTTTGTTAAATATTTTCCTACTTCTGTCAGGGCTGTAAGATCAAAGCTTGTTTTAAAAAATGAAGTTTTCATTGACAAGAGTGCTTTGCAACTGCTGCTGTGTTTAGGGAGGATGAATCTTTGGGTAATTATAGTTGTAATCCTGGATGTAGATAGTCCTGAAATTCAGCAGCCTGAGCTGGCCATCTTATTTTATCCTACCCTATAGGAGTTATAGGCCTGGCTCCTAATGTAAGCAGAGCCTTGTCCATACAGGATTCTAGAGGGATGCATCATTAAAGTCTGTGGGCTGAAGCAACTCAAGATTTTCATCTGCTTTTAGTGCCATGTGATAGATTAACTTGTACATGGGAAAGGAAGGCAATCTGCTTCCCTCTCTCTAGCTGGATAAAAACTCATTACTTGTGCTTGTAAGTATAAAAACAAATCCAACAAGCCTCCTCCCTCCAAAAAAGAAAACAGTTAGCAATGTTATGCAGCAACTTGAGGATATAAGTGCCATGGATAAATGATATGAGGAGTAACATTTAAACTGCCAAAAGGGTCATCTGGCAACAGTTGGTTTTGTGGAGAAAACATTGACAATTTTTGAGCAAGTGAATGGTTCTACATTGAATGGAGAAAATGGGCTTGGGGCGGGGTTGGTGGTTTTTCAGTTCTGTGCTGCTTCCTCACAGGAAGATGCAATAGTACAAAAGAAATGCTGAGCAATTAGCAGTTTGGGGCATAAAACAGCTGAGTTGCATGTTTGGTTTTAAGATGAGCTTTGCCTAGGGGAAGAGGAAAATATAGTTATAGTAACTTCTACCATTAAACCCTGCTTCAAATGTGAATACATTAAGCAAAATATAAGGAAGCTAGTGCCTCAAGTTGCCTTCTGTATTAGCTTTAAAACCAAGAGTCTCCAGGTTGTGTAGCACTGGTAAGTGCTTTTTTTTTTTCCCTTCCCCCTAAAGCTGGTAATAAAGCTGGCATTCCTTTCCACCCTCCCTCACAAAATACATCAATTACAAGGCTGAGCTGGGAGGAATTGGAATGCATCACAGAATAAGCCTTGGATGTGTTGTAGCTAACCTGCTTATGCATATACCAGGTTGGCTTTGCCAATCAGCAGCTAAAAAGAGCAGAGTTTTGTCAGTAGATACCTTCAGATGCCATTGCACTGAGGGGAACTGAATGCACTGCATCCACATGCCCAATAACCCGGGAAAGGCACATGCTATGTTTTTTGAACTGCAGTAGTTCTAAATTATTTTGTCATGTAGTTTTGAACTTGCATTGAATGTTCTCTTTCTCAAACAACAATTTTGTATGGATTAAAATACAGTAATTGGACAACCTGTTTGCATCTATAGAAGTAAGTGTATAGTGGAGAATTGAAATCACCAGAGACTGTTACTTAAGGCAGCAAGAAAACCAGCATTTATTAATCTTTTAAGGTTCATTTCCTGTTTTGTGATATAAAACTAAACTAGCACAACTAGTACAACTAGCACAAAGCTGGTACAACTTTGAACGTACAAAAGACTTTCGAATCTAGCCTAAATGATGAAGAGGCAAAGCAAGTACATTTGAGGGAGGGTTGAACTTTGGGCCTTAACTCTAGAATTCTGTGTTGATATTTTTAATAAAAGCAAAGATGTGGATGAAGTTTTTTTTTGTTTGGTTTTGATAGTGTGATGTGCTGGAGAAACATGCACTGCGTTTTCATACGTAGGTAACATTTGGCAGTAGCAAAAACTCACTTCCAGCAAAGTATAATCCAAGGTGGAATTGCTGCAGAAGGGAGGGAAAAATTAAAGTAGAGTGGAGATGGGCTGCCTAGGTAAGGGCAGGTGCTCAGAAGTTAGCAGAGTTAGCAGGAGCTTAGCATTTAAAGCTAAACTTAAAGTTGTAGCATTTTGTTCCTGTTTGAATAGAAAGAATCAGGTTGTGAGTAAGCAGTTTCAATGATCCAGTAAGTCTTTCTTCCCCTTGGCTGACTGACTTTCAGACTTTCAGGTGAATGACATAAGTAGCTGCATGCTCTGGCTGACCTCTGGTGAAGCTGTGTTTCATTCCTGTTGCCAAAAGGAGCATTTTGTTGGTGTTTTGTTTGTGTTCCAGGTTGTGTGAGCACATGGGGTGTGTGGCTTGTAAACTGAGCAAGCACTGAGTGAGCACGGAGGAATGAAGATGCTTTTAATAGAGAGCTAAGAATAAAGAATGGGATGAATAGTACAGAGTATCAGCTTAAGGACCGAGCATGTAATTCCTTGTTGCAAAGGCTGCTTTGAGAAAACCACATTTGAGCTTGCTCATGAAGCCAGCTTGACTGTCTGCAGTCTCAGAAAGGTGCAAATTCAGGCCAGCTGTGTAGTGATAGGTTTATGCTGGTGGTATCAATTTTCATGCCTGTGTTTTTTAACAAAATGTTAGTTTTGTAGAATAGAAGTTTGGTGTTATATTGTGGTTGGATTTGCTACCCGTAAGACTGGGTATTGCAAAGGTGCAACACTACTGAACAGTAGGATCTGTCTTGATTTCCCATCCCTTCCTGCCTCTCTTGATTTCATTGGTCTTTATGAGCATTTCTGCATCTTTGGGAAAGCCCCTACGATCATGGAAATATATCCACAAAATCTTCACAAAAATTTCAAGTAGGGACATTTCATGTGGGCTCATAAGTGACAAATGAGTTTGATGTGCAAAATAAGATTAAGTTAGTGCATTTGCCTCAAAAGTCCAGAGGAAAACACTTAAATTAGCAATATTCCAAGTATTGCCTCTATTTGTGTGTGTGTGTGAATTTATTGTAAGAACTTGGTGCTGTTCCAAAAGTAATATTGTTTATAGGTATGGTTACTTGGAACTTTAAGTACATCTTTGAAAAACGGGATCCAACAGGTTTGAAAATTCTGAAAACAACATTTTTCTTAGGGAAATGCTCTTGCAATAGTTCTGCTTGAAGTGTTTTCTTTCTAATGAAGAGGCTATCTGAATGGGTAGTTCAGATGTCTTCTGATGGAGCTTGAAAAACGGTGGTCAAAATCAACAAAGCAGCAAAACCTACTGTATATTCTTTCCAGTGCTCAGAGGAACCAACATAATGTTTAGATTATTTAATCATTATTTCATGGAATTTAAGAATTATTTATTTTAAATTAAACAAGAACTTTTGGCTGCCTTTGGAAAGATCATATTAACTGTTGCACAATACTGTAAACTGAAGGTCTTGTAAGATGCAAAGTGAAAGAGAAGCCTATTGTAGTGTGTGGCTTGGCTTCTGTTAAGCATTTTGCATTTGATGTATATGGAACCATTAGTATGTCAAGGGAATTTCGGGGCAGTTAGCTTGCCTGAAGTGTTGGCCTGGTTGGTTTGTACGGATACTAATCTTTGTCCAATTTCCGTATAGTCTTCCTCAACGTCTGATGGATTCACACAGCTGGAGGCAGGGTGTTAGCTTCATGGCAGCCTGGGCAAAGTGGCATCTTTCTAGAAAACCGTCCTGGTTTTGTCCTCCAGGGGCAAATTTAGAAAACTCTTCTCCGACTTTATTTGCTACAAAGCTAGCAAGCTTTTATACTCAACCCCCCAAGCATGTGTGTTACTTGTTTTTGTTTGAAATAAGTTAATTCTGCATAGAATCTGTTTTGGAAATGTTCTCTGGGTAATTCTTACCTTGGGGCAGCTGGCCAAGAGTGGGTCAGTGGTGTTCTCCTTCCCTTAGTCTGAAATGTCCCTCGGCTTGCATAGTGAGCTAAATGGCTCACTTTATTTGCATTTTTTTCTGTTGATCCCTGCTTGAAAGTATTGCGAGTTTGTGTGTGTGTGTGTGTGTTTCTTTGTTTTCGCCTAGTAAAGACATACTTTAACGTGTGTTGGTATAGAAAATGTTAGTGTTTCAGTCTAGGTGTAACCATTTTATCAAGCTTAATCTTCTGTAAAAGTATCAAAGTTGTAGGAAAAGGTGGAATCCAGTTTTCTATTTTTATATATGAGCATGTAACCTTTGTCTCATACTGGTTAATAATTACCCTTTGACTTCATATACATTGCAGGAATCATTTTGATATAAGAAGTTTTCAGAAGTCAGTGCAGTAGATTAAGATACTAAGTGGTGTTTGACATAAAACCTGACCACTGTGTCTATAAAGCTTAGGTTTATGCTGAAAATCTACCAGCTTCCAAACTCCTTTTTCTCTGATACAGAAACCCTCTGGCCTTTTGCCTGAGCTCTTGCTAATTATTCTTATAATGTGGTTTTCGTTTTTTCTTTTTAACTCACAAATCCCTCTGTTTCAAAACCAATACAATTACTTCTATATCCCGCTATTATGGTTTATACTTAAAATTAATGATACAGACGCTATTAACGGTGAAGGAATGTTTCCAATAAAAAGTTATTTTGGTTTGTATTTCTTCTAACAAGGAACAAAGATACCAGTGATTGAAAAGATCGTGATGGCCTTGAATATGACTTGAATCTGATTTCTTGTTACAAAACATTAGGTTGTCATAAATCCTCTGTGTTGACCCATGTTTTTTAGAGGATATGGGGGCTGTTGAATCTCCATAATCTGAGTTCTTTTCCATTCTTTATTATTCTGCAGAGACTGAGCAAGCTAGTACCAAACATCTCACCCTTCCAAACTGGATACCCTTCTGTCAAAGCTCATTTAAGAGCTGTAGTCCATTTTGCATGTGGCACTGAACAGACACTGTTAACATAAATAGAACCTGACATCTTCCAATTATCTCAGGAAACTACCCTCTCCATCCAAAAATCCACTTTAATAAAGATCATAATGAAGAGCACTTGACCTAAGTATCTTGGATGTTGCTTATCTGGATGTTATCCTGAACCAGTTGCATTTCAGCAGCTGGAAAAAATGAACGAAAGATCCTTATCTCTTTGGACAGTCACAGTATTATTTTTCCTTTTTTCTTTTTTTTTTTTTTAATAATAAAGTGTTATTTTGGAAAAGAAGGCAATGCTGGCTTAAACCTAGCTTGTCTTGTTTGGATTTTGAGGATAAGGAAGACTGAATTTAAAACTACTGTTTTGATACTCATTTTTCTCTCTTTCACCACTCCTAGGATTTCTAGGTAATAGTCTGATGTGAACTGTGTTCTTTTCTACCTTTTACAGTAATATCTGATCAGACTTTCTTTAAATATTTTTCTTTTAAAATTCCACCTAAATATTTTTATTTTTCTTGCAGGCTTTGTAGTACTAGGAGAATAGGAAAAACCATTCATAAAGTGTAACTGCATGGAGGGCTAACTGTGATCAGCGGTGCTGATGAAGCCCAGCAGCGGTTTGTAACTAATAGTGCGTTTGTTACGGAACGGTGAAGCTCCCCATAGGCATAAAGTTGCCATCCAAATTGGCAGTCAGCCCTTATATAGACATTAATACACCTCCTCTTTCTTTCTTTACTGCGCTGTTATCTTGTATTTCAAAAAATAAGCTCTCCAACAGCATAAGGCTGTTCTTTATGCTGTGCTGGTTTATTGTATGCGGTTGAGCGCCAAAGTGGCACTTAGCTGAATTGATAATGTTTCTTCCTGCATAACCAGTTGTTCCCGGTGATGTCGGAGCACGGTAGGGTTTGGTTCACCGGGGCTGCGTCGCAGATAGGGAGGCAAACAAAACACTGCGAACGTCACGGTCCGGGAGGCTGGTTCTGACCTTTAGCATCGGGTGGAACGAAGCACCTGAGTGATTGCGTTAAGAATTGGTCTTGGCCCCTGGCTTGGTGCTTGTGCTGCTGTTGGAGCAGCTGTGTGATACTGCTGACAATCCTGTTTTGAGGGAAAAGAAATTGCCTAGCAAGAAAGCTTTCAACAGATTGATTCCAAAAGCAATTGGTCCTGCTAGCTAGGTATAGTGGTATTGGGAAACAAAATATGCCAACCTGAGTTTTGACTGTCTTTAAAACCTCTTGATTTGCTCAAAGTGCCTTTACTCTACAGTACCAGCAATGATGCTAAATAAGATATTGGATCTTCTCTCAGTATTGAATTTTCTGGAGTTGGATGTATGGAAGTTAAGAGAAAGCTAATGCCTTTCTAAATGTGTAGACCACAGTTACTGTTGATTTCCCCTTACTGAAATGTCTGTTTCTTAAATTGGCATCTGTAACTTAAATATTGCTAAATTTGTTAATATTAAATATGTTCATGCAAGGTTAAATACGAAGTTTCTGTACTGTTTTAGTAAATCACTGTTTTGGTCCTAAGTTGTCTTGCTCCTAGGGAGTGCAGGCCTGGTTTGGGGAGCACTTCCGCTGAACACACAAGGAGAACTGGGACTTCAGGCTAAATTTTAATGTACTCAATTTCAGGTATTATTTACTGAGAAAGAGGAGAGGGATTTAGCCCCTGGGTTTGTGAAGATAAAAGCTTTGAGTAGGAAATTTGATTTTAAGCTCTAAACCAGTTATCTGTGGTCTGCTGTTTTAGAACATCTGGTGCTGTTAATCCTGGTGATTGCTGTATAATTTTTTAACCAACTTGGCTTTATATTTGAGTAAGTGTTACTGGCACGTTGACATTTAGTGTGCTGAAAGTTCCTTAAAAGAACGAACATGCACAGGAGGAAAATGAAGTGTAAAATAGGGCAAGTTTAAATATAGTCTGGATAATGCATAGATTGTGTGGAGCAACAGGTCTTTAACTCTGGTGGGGTCTGTCTGTAGTTCAGACAGGAGTGGAAGAACTTGAGTATCCTTAGGAATGAAATGTAACTTCCTTCCTGTGTCTGTAGGATTACAATGTAAATGATAAGAATCCTTAGACTCCTTTTTTTTTTTTTTTTTTTAATTTCATCCCCTGTATCTATCAATACACCTTCTCCTGGAAGTAGGTAAGAGATTACTTGTGGTCAGTATCAGGAAAATTTTTGTGACATAAAAAGTTAATCTTTAACATCAGCATGAAATGAATGCTTAATGTATACTTATTTGTAAAGACATTGCCTAAGCTGCTGTTTGTGCCCTCATTTCTTTAACTTCCTATACTTTTTTTTTCCATTAGAATAGTTCTGTAAAGTCAGTCTTAACTCTGAGATTGGGTTTTGAGTACCACATCAAAAAAGTGTAAATGTTAATAAATCTAATTTGAAGTAATAACAGCAATGTAATAAATGGTGAAAAATGAAGGAAGGCTAAGATTTTCTTGTTTTTCGAAAGGATATTCAGAAAAATCTTTCTAGTAATAGATTGTTTTCATGAAGTGATCCTCTTCCATGTGGCAATTATCACTTTGGGTATCCTATTAATAATATTTAAAGGATCTAGATTAAAGTATGTAATTGAGAGAAGGCAGGAGATATTCATCAGAAGAGCAGTGTGTCTCTGTCAGGCCATGAATATTCTCCATTTCTCTGAGCACAGATGCTTAAGTGCCGACAGTCTCACTGATAAAGCTGGAGGTGCTTGCAGCACTTGGGAAATTGAGATGCGTTTCCTCTGTTTATTTGGGTGTGGGAAGATAGAGGCTGCAGTGTTGCTTAGCCAAGCAGAATGCCTTCCTATTTCTGGTTCACAAGACAGTGCAGGTGCAGTGGAAGTGTAGGTTGTTTTCATTTTAAATCCAAAGAAAATAGTGCCTGCCTTGTTTAAACCTATGAAGACGGTTACAGAGTAGCTCAAAGAAACATGAAATATTTCCAAAGAGTTCAAGAGGACTGTCCGAACAGGATGCACGAGCTCCTGGGTAATAGCAGCTATGACACTTCTACCCTTAGCTTTTACATAGAGTCCTTAAATACATGTATCAGTGAAGAAGTTCAGTCTTAACTTTGCGCTTTTGTGGTGAATGAGCATATTAATGTAAGTGAACAGGGAAAGGAGAAATCCTGCTGCCAGCTGAGTCATCTTGATACAATGATGGTTGATAAAATATTCATATAATGGATACATATATCAGTTACATATATCAGTAGCCAGTCCTCTTTAGGAGTATTAGGCCAGCTCCAACATCCTCACAATTTTTGTAGCAGATCCCCTCTGCTTTTTTCTTCCTCCAGAATTCCTTTCTGTCCTCTCCTTGGTTTCTCTGCCTCTTTCTGTGGGAGATTGGCAAATCATGACCTGAGCTCTACTCATGCTTTTGGATGAGAAGAAATGATGTAGCCAGTTTGTCTGTTCATCCTTGAGGTATTTTCCATTCCAACTCACAGATTATCCTCTTGGCTTTGGTGCTCCGTGTAAGAGACTGCATGGAGGTTTCTAGGCATCTTGGAGGAATAGTGTGAAAATGGCTTTAACTTTGTCTCCCAAAATAGGATTTGGAAATACGAGCACTTGCTTTGTTGTTGAGTCCATTCAACTTTTCTTTGTTACCTTCCATTGTGGACATAAAAGTGAATCTGTTTTACAGCTTGTCTTCTGGATATAGTTATGAATAGACGATTTGAGGAAAATGCTGTACCAATGCCACACTTCACTAATACAGCTTGCAAGCTATTAAATATGAACCATAGAAAATCTAGTCCCTTAGTGCTGTGTTATGTTCTCATCACCTGAAAAATCAGGATCTTGGAAAAACCTACAGATGAAACAACTTTTTATTTGGAGACAGAAGCCTAAATAAAAATTCAGTAAATAGGTGGCCGAAATGTAAAAGAAAGGCAAAAATTAAAGCAAAAGAAAAAAAGTGCTTTCCTTTTATTTCAGTGGTGGGACTGAGCAGTTTTGGATACCAGCGCTGTATGAATGGAAGTTTCTGAATCTTGTAATCAGCCTTGACTTTGATTTTTTTTTTTTTTTTTTTTTTTTNTTTTTTTTTTTTTTTTTCTCCCCTCAAGCCTCCCAGAAGCTGGGCGAGGACATGTAACCAGCTACTCAGTTGTCTCCAAAGGATTCATCCGAGCTTGGCAAACCATTTAATTCCTTTGTCATGCAGGTGGGACAGCGCTTTCCAACTGAGCTGTTCTTACGGTTTAACACTTCTCTTCCAAAAAACACTTATATTTAAGAGGACCTAAACAACTGCCTCCAGAAGCACTTACATGTACTTCTGTTTTATGATCCTTGTATGCTGGCAGTGCCTTTTCGTTAAGCCACAGTGTGTGCAGCTCATCAGCGGTGCCAGACTAGAGGCGTGATGTTTCAGGTGATGCTTCACACTGTGATTAAGAGTTATGGTTAGTTTTGTTTTCATGGGTAGGTTTATCTCAAGAAGGCCGCTCCGCCAAAGCTGGTGTCAAAAACAAACCGTAGGGCAAGTCGCTGCGCGAGGGCAGGGTGGTTGCTGGATGTGCCTGTTCACTGATAAGTACTTCCAGAAACTGCAGCCCATTCTATTTGAAGAAGACGAGGTAGTGCCATTTTGGTCTTGCCTGATGTGGATTGCAGCCTTCGGCAGCACTTTCCTGCTTTGTGAGGCCTTTCCTTGCTGGAGAAAGGGAGAAACCTCAGAGACGGGTGGAGCAGAAACCACCACGCCGCCTTCCAAACAAGGACCCTCTGCCCATGGTATGGGGGCCTAGCACTTGAATAAAAACGCTGCTCCCAAACAGAAGGACTTGGAGAGCGGGGAGTTGCTGCCTGGGGGCCCGCGAAGCCTCCAGGTCCCGCTCCGAGGCCGGTGAACGGGATAAGTGAGGGCGGCCGCCACAGCAGCCAGGCTGGGAGTGGAGCCAGGCGGCCTCGGCTCACCCTGCGGCCCTGCTGGCAGCAGGGCTCTCCCCCCGCAAGCTGCCGAGCTTCAAGGAGCGGCCCGGAAAGCAGCGGATTGGAGGGACTGGGTAACCACACTTCATATTTGTGCTCATTTTTTTTAAATGCCTGGGAATTGGAAGAGACTTTTCCACAACAGTTAATCTGGGTGAAATGACACATATTTTTATTACTTAAAATCTATATATAAACGCACCCTTTAGGTACACGGAGACCACCACATCTTTTGTTTTCTTCCTAGAAGCCCATATAGGAGTACAGTTTTAGGTGTTTTTATCCTATTTTCTGCTTTTGAGTGTAGAATATCCAAAACAAAAAGTGCAGGTGTTTTGCAAGACTGTAAGAATTGCCATATTCTTAAATGTTACATTTTTAAGTGCTGGGAGGATTATGGCCATTTGTGTCACCTCTGCTGT
Source organism: Crypturellus undulatus (assembly GCA_013389825.1). Classification (NCBI taxonomy): domain Eukaryota; kingdom Metazoa; phylum Chordata; class Aves; order Tinamiformes; family Tinamidae; genus Crypturellus; species Crypturellus undulatus. The sequence continues at coordinate 209,140 of VWPW01028663.1, forward strand.
ACTGGGAAACGTGCAGTGTGATGTATGCAGCTTAAATCAAAATCCCTCAGCAGGTTGAGGTGGGTGTGAGGAGCTGGGGGTGAAGATGATGAATTCCTCGTGCACAGATATGCGGTGGCCTGGGCTTCACTGAGTGAGTAACAGAATTTCCTTTGTCCCTGTTAGGTAAATGTACCGCAGAGACTGACCATATGGATTTTTGTATACCAGTTACAGTAAAGAGTATATAATGGAATGTAGCTGGCTGAGTTCTTGTGAATTATTGATGCTGTGAATCGATACAAGTAGTTCTTAGTGTCCAGTAAAGGTTTCCTGGCTTTGATAAATAAAGCTCAGCTTCTGCCTTGCATGGTTCTGTGCTACAGCACATCTTAATTAAATGCGAGATACTTTGTTAGACTAACTCCAGTGCTCTATTTTTAAACTATCTGGAGTGAGAGATTTGTTTTAGCATGTCATCTACCCCCTGTGCCTTGGGACTGACTAGGATAAAGCAAGACTGCTCCGAGAAAGCGCTTTGGAAGAAGCAAAGCAAGTACAGGAGAACAGAGCATGTGGGTATCTTCAAACCTGACGTTGTCATACCTTAAGAGGAAATCTTTTTGCTTTAAAATTTGCAATTATGTCTGTGTTGCTATGCTGTATCTCTCTCCCTTTCCCATAGTACTCATGGGAGGCTGGTAACTTCTGAAGTGTTTTGAAGTCGGTCTTTAATTGCAGGACACCAAGGTCAGAAAGCTGCCCTTGTTGTTCAAGTGTGATTTAAGAACACTTTGAGACATGTGAAAACTGGTGTCAGTATAACACACAGCAGGCTTAGAGCCTTCATCTAGGGATACTGTTGTGTCCTTCTCGTGGTTTAGTAGGTTAACTTTTCATATTATGTAAATTGACTCTGTCCCTTTGTTTAGTCTGGAATTATCTTTTTTGTTAGATTTGATGTTTTCTCTGTGTAACTTGGTGTGATAAAAGATGTTTACGTTTATGTGAAGTTTTTCACTTAAAACTGAAGCTACTGAAGATGGTGTAAGTGCCCCATGTAACAGCTTTCCATGTTTGCCGTGTGCTTGCTGCTCTCTGGTGCACCTGTATGTTGGAACATTTTCAGCAGGGGCTATTCAGTTGCAAGTAATTTGTACGTTATAGAAATGTAAGCCTTTTTAGCAGAAAATATGCATAAGTCAGAGAACTGAGGAACTAAGTCCTGCAAGGAATACACATAAAATATTTTGTGAAAGTTAGAGGTAAAGCACAGTGTTACTGCAAGCAGAAGGCAGCATTTTGTGCCTTTGTAATCAGAATAATTTTTTCATTACTTCCCATGTTGTTTCTGGCATGCTCTCTTGGCCAGTTGAGATCTCTATGAGCAGATAAACTGAAGAAAAACTCCAAGGGATTCATTTGGGAAATGGCTCCCTTCCTCTTGTTACATGAATGCACACTGAGTATTAGTGCGTTGTCATTAATTGTATCATTGTAAACCGTGGAATGATAAAATTTGGAGACCTTGGCCATAGCGTTGCTATTGGTGTTTGTGAAGAGAGTCCAGTTTTGCTTCTGGACCTTCCCTGAATATGAAAGTTCATAGATGAACTGTACTTCAGCAGTCATTTTTTTCGTATCAGTGTGCCCATGGGACAAGTTCATGCTTAAATTTCAGTGCATGTTTAATAAATGTGTTATTTCGTCATATCGTAAGTGTTGGTGCTGTTGAGGACATATAGAGGTCTCAGTCCTACAGGAGCAACTGTTATAAATCTGTATGTTTATAACAGCTACTTTATATGAGCTATACTAAAGAACAGTTTGGTGTGAACAAAACAACAAAAGGTAGTATTCTAGGTCATTAGAGTAAGAAATCAGGTTATAAATACGACTAGGTTCTCAGTACAAGAGAAAACAAATGATTTCTTACTAGGTAGCTCTTAAAGGAAAAATTTTGCAAGGAGAGGCTGCCTATTTCCTGCCCATTCTGCTTTACATATCACATTTTTGCCACTGCTCGGATAGCTTGGAAGTGATTTCTGCCAGAATGCTAAACTGCAGAAGCCATCTTTCCCATCCCATCAAATATATTTTGTGCTTTTATGTTTCCTGTATCTTTCTACTGTTTCAGAAAAATGCTTTGAAAATTCCAAATGGAGTCCGAGTGCACTTGAATGGTGTCCGCTCGGAGATCATCATCAGTAAGTGGTGATGTTGATAGAACCCGAATTTTGAAGAGCAGAGGAAAATCTGCAAACCGACCCTGCTACCACTATGGGTGGCTGGGCACTAGGACAGTGTAACCTTGCTCAGACACTGTGGAAGACAAGCATGTGGGAGAGCTGTTCTGGAGTGGCTGGAAATTTTCCAATAAGAGTGAGGATTCAGTTGTGTTTGGAGATGTTGAAGCTGGAAGAAAATCAAGGGAATGGGTTTACCTTTTGCGAGTGCTTATTTGCTCAAGAGTCCTGAGCAGAAATTTACTTCAGTTGAGGAAAACATGCAACACTTGGAACTGTAACATCTTCACCAGTCTGTGCTTGAGGATAAGGAACATGAAGTAGTTTAACACACAACTGCAGAAGACAGAGCTAAAAAGGACCTCAGATGTCATCTGACATTCCCAAGGCAGGACCAGCTGCTGGTAGCGACTGGTCCTGCGCCATGATTCTCATCTCTTCATTTGAAGCTGGTGAGAACGTGTGGTGGTGGTAGTCCCTGTTCCTGCTAACCGGTCCAGTAGTGCTTCTCTGCCTCTCTGCTCGAGAGTAGACTGCACGAGAGGCCTCTCTGCCCGAGAGTAGACTGCACGAGAGGCAGTAGTTTGGGAATGAGCATCTCCTTGTTCTTCCTACAAGGAAAGGACTAATCTCTGTCTCAACACCTGGCATGTTTGAATACTATGTTTACAGTATGACAAATTTCTCTTGAACTTGTGATCAACCAAGCCAGTTCCGTGCTAGCTTAGGGATGGGCAGGCATTGGATTGAGCTGTGGCTGGGCAGTGATACTGTCCAAGCCGATTTTCTGCTAGTGGTGTTGCTATAGTGGTCTGAGGATGTGAAGATTGGTCACCAGAAATGACTGTTCATAAGATATAAGTGGGAGGAGAAGGAGGGTACCCACCTGGAGAGTGGCTTGTGTGCCCCAAAACCTGCCTCTCTCTCCCAACACCCCCTGCTCTTTTGGTCTAAGAAAAGGTATTTGTTTAGTGAGGCGAGGCTACTACACATTGTGCCCTCAGGGTTAGATAGTCATTTATACCTGGTGCATCACACTCAACTAATCCGGGTGAAAAAATAATCACAAAAGAGGAGGTTTTTTAGCTCTTTCAGTTTGCTCTGTGAGTGCACAAATGCCTGTGGCAGTTACAGCGCTTGGAAAGAAGCAGTGCCCGACTGTTGTGGGAGGTTGTGATTACTGATGTTATGGCTGCTGTAAGACTTACGTGACTGAGGCTGTGCTCTTAGAAATACATCTGGTTAGCGATTAGAAACTGTGACAGCTAATGCCCTCGTTTCACAGTTTTAGGCTTCTCTTCAGTTAGATGTGGTAGGGAACAATTCAGCAATTTAATTCAATTAAAATGTAATTTCATTGCAGTTTTTACCAGAAATATGCCATGAAAGAGCTTTTATATTTTTATATATTTTTAACCTACTCTAGTTGTTCAGGACAAACGGCCAGTGGCTTTACTATTCAGCAGTTTGTAGATCATCTGTTTTTTTGCCATGGTTGATTGAACTCACTAAATAGTGATATTTATTATCCTAGATAAGGAGATGGTTGAACTTGGAGCCCTGCTCTCAATATTTGATAATATATATATATAGCTGATTATCACAAGGCAGAAACCAAGAAGCAGTGATTCATGCTTTGGAGATAAGTAATTGCAGCTGTGGAAATGGTGAAAATTATCTTCCTACAGAAGAGGCTAGAGGAGGCCAAGTTACTTCTGTTTGATCCATTTATTTAGGATAAAAGATATGGTACATCTGTAGATTACTGCTATAGTAACGTAGTCCAGCAGACCTTTATTACTGTGGTATTTGAAAACAGGGAAATTGCTAAATTACCATTAACGGCATGTTTTCAGGTACCATGGGGTAGCTGATAATGGAGTTGCAGAATGAGCCGTATTAGTACTAGGCTTTCTCAGTAGCTTAACCAAATGATGCTTATATTTTCTTGAGAAAATATCTGGGAGGCAGTAAATCACTAGAAATAGTACCATCAAACTGTAGGATTCCTGGATTCAGTGTTTCTGGCAGCCATTTAAATTGTTTTGAGTGTGAACACATTTGCAGAAATATTTTTATGCTCCTGTGACAGTGTGTTCAGATATATGCAAAAAAAAAGCTCTTTTTTTTTTTTCTTGCAGTTTCATAAACCAGAATACTAAGCAGGTTTCCTTTGGCTCTGCAGTGAAAATGTGAAGTCAGAGTCCACTATGTCTCTACTTCAGTCCCATAGTACTTATTCTGATTGCTGAACAGGAAGGAGGAAGAGGAAAAAGACATCTCATAATTTAGAGTAAAAACCTTTATTCTGTTAAGTAAAGCACAACACTTCTTAGACTTGTATTTGTGTGAATTCAAGGAAATTAGGTGAGAAACTAGCAAAGGGACCTAGTATGCCAAGGTTTCCTGTGATTCTTGAAATAATTCTCATTTTCTAATTTGACAGTCAATATTACAGTTGTTACATCCTTAATCCAAGGCCTTTTTGTCAGTGTTGGCATTTATGCTGAAAATCTACTATGTGATTTCTGTGAGATTTTGGCCTAGATGCTTGAAGTGGTGCCTGCTGAGGCATGACATGAAATTTGGTGCTTTGCTTTTATTGTGTAAATAATTTTCAGTCATATTTATTGACCAAACTTCTCTTACTGTTTTTTGAACATGAGATTAAGCTGTGGAAATTATGTTCAAGACACAGCCCATATTATGGGCTTTGCTTGGTTGACTTAGGTTGTTATGAGGAAGAAGCCGATCGCTTATAGCTGCCTATAGGTTTAGCAGAAGCAAAACACTAGGTCTCTGCAGCACTGTGAAATGGGTTTCAATCCAAATGGCAAAGCAGTCCGAATGCTTCAGGGCTTCTCTGTCTAGATGAGATTAACGGGACTGATTTAATAGCTTGAAGCCTCTGTTGTGCTGTTATTGCTGTTCTTCTGTCCATGCTCTGCTTTCCAGGTGATGAGAGAATGTTGGGACAGTAAAACCCATGAAACTTCAGCACCAAAAATGTCCAGGGTGGTTAACTTCACAGATTCAGTCTGCCTGAAAGCAGCACTGGTCTCATTAACATGGATTTAGCACCTCTGAGGACTGGCACAGATACTCTGACTGTGACCATTGCAGAGCTTGGGATGTAAGACATGTTTGTCATCCCTGAGCAGCTATGGCCACTGACACTTTCAATGGAGAAAGAGTAAAAATAGCAGTGGTAAACTTTCCCTCTGCATTGCTCAGGAGTGAACTGCTGAAAGAAAAAAATATTCAGCATCTTATGCTCATGTGTTTTATGGCCATTCATGGTTCTTGCATAGCAGACATCCAGAAGTCTCATGTAGTTTGCAAACATGACATATACTGTCACTTTGGTGGTATGAGGACACTGAGGCCTGGGGAAATATATAGCCCTTCCCATGACCATGCAGCTGATGGGGCTGAACTGGAAATGACTGTCTGCCTTGCTAACTGTGCCCAGACCTCTCGGATGATCCCAGCCTTCCCCTCTGCTTCTCCTGCTGTGACTGAGATCTTCCTCTGCACAGGAGCGAGTGCCAAAGTCTTGTAAGCGACACAGCTGCCTTCAGTGACTTTCAGAGTACAGTTTGTGCTAGTGTAAGGAGACCAGAATTGCTCTAAAATGCATGTTTCCATCTGATTGATATAAATTGAGGCGATAACGTCTTAGCTAGAGCCAACGCACAAGGGGACATCCTGCACACGTAGAACTGTCCTGCTTGCGAAGGCAGCTGGCGTGACCACGGGGGATGAAGTCCACAATCCACATAAGCTACTCAGGGCTTATCGAGAGTGGACAAGGTTGGACAGCTTCGCCACCTGGCATATATTTGTGGGTAGGGAGAAGAGAAATGCTTGCCTGGGTGGGTTTTATTGTAGTGTGTTTTTCTTGTTTGTTTTTCAGTTCTTCAATATCTGACTTCTGATCAAAAAAAGGAGCCCCCTTCAAATCACCCTCTTGCTTATGCTCACGATAGCTACTTGAAGTGCTTGCTATTTTGCTTTTCTTGAGGGCTGGTTTCTGAATGGCACCTGATTGTTTTGTAGCTGGTTTGGGTAAAGTCAGCTTGGGTCCTTGCATCCCTCCCGGGAGCCCTCTGTTCACAGAGAGCAAAGCTTGCTTGTTTCAAGATGCTTCAAAAAGGATATTTTTAGCTCTGCTGTTTAGCACATGGAAGAGCTTTCTTCCTTAATAGGAGAGCAAACTGTAACAGAATTCCTCTGAAAAGTCTCTCGTGCATTTATGACACAATCTTCACTTTTTCCTTTTCTAGGTAGCTTCACGTTCTCTTCCGTGGTTTTCTTCCCATGCGTGGCTACTCTTCCTCTCCTCTCTTCTTGCACTTTCCATATGATGGTGGACAGTTCAATAATCTGAAGGAGCTTATGGAGAAAGGAGAAGGGGCTCAGACTTTACTTTAAAAAGATACTATATTAAAAATAACTCCTCTGGNGCACTTTCCGTATGATGGTGGACAGTTCAGAAAAATCTTTAATAATCTGAAGGAGCTTCTGGAGAAAGGAGAAGGGGCTCAGACTTTACTTTAAAAAGATACTATATTAAAAATAACTCCTCTGGGTCATTTTGCACCTCAATTAAACCAACAGCTCTTCCAGAGTCCCAGGCTGAGCAGCATTTATAAAGAATAATTGTTCCACAGAACTAGAACTTTGCTGTCCCCTTGAAACACCTTGTACGCATCAGTTGTGCCTGGACCTTGCTTAGGAGTTGTCATATGTCCTTTGGCCCTGCAGTAAATAAATCTTATGTGTCAACGTCTTTGCTGATGTTTGCGATGAGCTTGCTGTGTCCTGTTCCGATGGGTGATGTAATGGTAATGAGCACAGAAAGATAAATTTGTTTCAGTAACTGTTCTATTTTGAGAAGTCAATCCCTAAATCAAACAATCTGAGAAATGTTTTTACTTGTCTGTTAGCAGTAGTGTGAAGTAGAAAAGATATTTTACTGCATATCAGGCTATAATGTGCCTTAAGTCACTGTGTTGGGACATACTGGCAAAGCTGCCATGCTAACTTTCCAAAGGGTTAAATAGGAATAGTTAGAATTTTCAGTGATGCTAAACTTAAATTTAGAGATTTACATATTTTAAAAAATCCTTTAACTGATGTACTGTGAAATTGAGATCGTCTTGACTTATGTTTCTGGAGTACCTATTGCCATGGCAGCAAGATGCTACACGTGCAGTATAGGCTATTGTCAGAAACGCATCATAAATGAATCCAAAGCAAATCAGTGTTGAAGAAAATGTCAATGTTAAAGTGACTGAATGTGTTAAAGGAATTCTTTTGTTACCCTCTGCTTCCCTGTGTTGTCCAGGGATTCTTAAACATTGCACTTAGGTTGTAAACCCTTTAGGAAGGAGACTTTGCATTTGGCATGATGTTGGAGTTCAGGTACCACAAAACCTGCCAGCATTAATGCCACTGTACCCCTGCTTCAGTGCTGTGCAGAGAAGGGCTTCTGATCCCATTCCTAATTTTTGTGCTATTTCTGCATTTCTCTTTCCCTTGGGGGCTGCAACAGCTGGTACATCAGCAAAATTGGATGCATAGTTTCCATGCGTTGCCTTTAAAGATATATACTCCCTCACGCTGCCAACAGCTGGAATGAGGTCAGTGTGGGCAAGACTTTGCTCTGAGATCCTGGTAATATGTTCATCAGAATCCTCTCGGTTCTGCTTTATGTTGGACTGTTTCTAACTGTAAAAGGAAAAAAAATCTTCTAAAAGAGCTTTGCAGCATGTCTTGAAAAACGCCGTGCCCTGGCTGTGGTAATGGACCACCAACGTGAGCTGCTGCTCCGTTACCAAGGGGATAAAATATTGCTCCAGGGAGATGTTTTTATACAGTTGCTTATTCATATTTCAGAAGTGGCCAAAAGCTCCCTTATGCTCAGCAATGCAGGAACATTAAGGCAAGGCCAGCTTCAGAGGCCACGGTGCAGCGTGTTTTCACTTCATCATAAAACCAAGCCATCTTGACAGCCTGCATGATTGGATGATTAGTGCCATCCTCTCCTTCTCTTGTAACTTCTATTCTTCCTTCTGCAAGTTCCTTTTCACTTGGCTGCCTGAAAGTTGAGTATTATCTAGGGCTGCCAGATACCTTGCTGTCAGCATGGGAAAGGAGCTGAAAACCTTCCAAGTATACAGGGGGAGCAGCCAGAGCTATAGGCTTTGATTTGCATTATCAGAGCAGTGACAGCAGGTTCATAGCCAGGCTAGACTGGCAGAAAGATGTTTTCCAACAAACCATTTTCTGCTGGAGATGTGTTTTTTTTTCCCACACTGAATTATTCTTTATACAACGCGCAGTGGGCAGTTCATCTTGACACTGAAACCTTCTGGATAAATATTCTATAATAAACTGAGTAGCACCTTTGATTTGTAACTCTCACGTTGTGGTAGCCAAATGCTGTTATTACACTTTTTCCTTCTTCCTATCCCTTGTTGTCCCCCTCCCAAGTGGGAAACTATTTTAAACTCCTTTATACTTTGCATACTCTGAAGTTGATGATGATACTAATTCAGATTCCACTTATTTGCAGCTGTGAAACAGCACACAGTGAGGTAGCTTAGCAATATTTGGGAGCCATCCAGAACTCCCTGTGATCCCTGAATTTTATGGTACGATATGTCTTTACCATTGTAAAATACATTTAGCATGATATTTTAAACTGTAGAGGAAATATGAGAAGACTTACAATGATCAAAAACAAAGAACAAAACTATGCTCTCCAAAATCCTTATAAAAACAAAATGTCTTTAAATACATTAACCAGACAGTTTAGTCTGTCTGTTCCAGATAATGTGGAAAGGAGGGGGAGGGTAGAGCAGTAGCCCTTTCATTAAATGATGGGAAGGTTATTAAGATTGAGGTTATCTAAATGAAAGTCTTGGGTGTGACTCTGCGTAGAGGAGAATCTGATTTAGAATTTGCTTTGCTGCACAATGAAAGAAAGGAGGTGCCATGAAGGTGGTAGAGATTTACTGACAAACTGATGCCTCTCCTTTGAGGACAAGCTCTATTAAACCTATATAACGTTTCAATTATTAAGTTTTAAAATTTAGACTTGTAAATTCCCACCTGGTTGGAGTGAACTTCACAGAAGGATAGCAGATTTATTTTGTTTTTATGATGTAAAATATTTTTTAAATTGATGTTTATTTTCTCTACAGGTATGGTGTAAGTCCTGAGAACATTATCCTGTATGGTCAGAGCATTGGTACTGTCCCTACAGTGGACCTGGCATCTCGGTACGAGTGTGCAGCAGTAATCCTTCATTCTCCTCTGATGTCCGGATTACGGGTAGCTTTTCCTGACACCAGGAAAACCTATTGTTTTGATGCTTTTCCGAGGTATGTATAAAAGCTGCAGAGGGATTCTTGTGTACTCAATGTGCTACTTCCAGGTTTGAAAGGACCAAGCTGGATAACTCTCTAGGGAGCTTTTCTTAAATTGTGACCTGAATTTTGAACTTCAGATATACACACCTCCTAAATCAAGAGAGATTCACGCTATAAACAGGCTAATAACAGTCTGAAACTGATATGATAGCTCAGAGAGTATGAAAAACCTTGGTGTTTACAACTGTTTTTCTCCCTTTTTTTTTTTTTTTTTTTTGTCTTTTGACTTGTTAACATCAGAATTATGTCATCAATTTTGAAATAATAGCTTACCAACTGCTAATGTGCTATTAAGTCCTTCAGGCTAATGACTAACAACTTAGTAATGGTACACTCCGTAACATTTCAGTTGACTCTGATTTAGAAGATAATATGATAACATGAAATGAATGCGCTATTTTCAAGTTATTTCCTAGTATATTGCTGCAGTTTTACCAGATCGACAAAGAAAAAGCTATCTATTATGGCCAATTTAAAGGGAGAGAACAAGCCAGAGTCAGAAGCTGGAGTGTTAATCTGGAGTGATTCTGCTTTTTTGCCCAGTTCTGCATTTCCTCTGATTTGGGGGAATGTCTTTTAATGATGTGGTTTTTGTTGTTGTTACTGTCCCTCTTTGCAAAGATGCCATGCTTGTTTAAGGAGCTCTGTAACATTTTGCATGCAGAAAGTTGTATACAGGTTGTTTCAAGAGAAAGCATTTGTCTTCATAACCCATTCTTTTCTCATTTGAAAAGAAATTGCAAGAGGTCTAAATTAAAGAAAATCCAGATGCTTGGGAATGGCAGATGTTTTTGGAGTCTTCTAAAACTTCTCATCTGACCTAGTTTAGATGAGAGAAAAGCAAAGTCCAAAGAGTTGAAAATTAGTCAATGAAATGTACTGATGGTTTTGGATACACTTCTAGATGTCTGTTCTTCATGGTTACAATATTCAATATTCAAAATACTACATACATTCAAAAATTTCAGAAGTTCCATTTGATGCTTTGTTTACCTGTATTTGGACTTTATCTTTCTTGAACGAGCCTGGATTTTACTCTATGGAAATTTGAAGAGAATCATTTCTGTGGAGCTGATGAGAAAAACCATACCTCTGTTGTCTTAGGTTTTTGTTTTCACAGACAGTGTTCATGTTGTTAATTACATAATGACTGTCTAAAACTTGCTTAAATTCTACATTACAAGTTTTATCACTTGGACCGAGTTTTACTAACTTTTACAGATGATTAAGAAAATACCTTAAAACACTTGATTGTAGTCACTTTGTAGAGTTAAGCTTCCAATGTTATTAAAAATGGATTATTGTTTGAGACTTTCATTTAAATAAGAAAGGCTTCAGTGCTTGCCAGGGATGAGCTTTACAAGTATATTTAGCAGAAGGAGGATTTATCAATAAAATGATGCTTTCTGGGACAGGGCTTGTCATATGTAAAAATACAGCTTAAGTGAATGCGGCAGGCATTAGTGTGATTTCAGAGGACAAGTATTTAGTCATAGCAGGGGTATGCAGACTTATGCGGGAAGGATGAGGGATTAAAAAAAAAACCAAGTGGTCCGGGGAAGGGACCATATGAGACTTGCTGAAGCCTTCTGCAAAACTTGGCTTTGCTTCAGAAGGGCACGTTTGCAGAGAGTGATGTAGGGGATATTCATAGCATTTATCGTGCTCGTTTCATCTTGGTTTCCGCAGATTAAAATTAGTAGTGGGGGGGAGGGTTGGAAAACAAATCCATAAATCTGTGTGCCTGAGCAGCCAGAGGACCAAGTATATGGCTCTCAGTCCTGGTGTTCAATATTCTAGCAAATAAGTTAAAATGTAAGTTGTTACTTTCCTCTTCACAAACTTGTTCATCATCCTTAAACTTTAAATATTTGCAAATGTTGCTTCTAGAGGAGAAACCAAGCTTTAAAAATAGCTGTATTTACAGAGCTCACAGTGATGAGTTGATATCAGCTAAATCAAATAACAGTTCTAAAAGGAATAAAAGGGGGGGAATGTTGACAACAGATGGACTGCAGTGCTTGAGTATTTTGCTCTTAACCTACTAAACTGTTGGTTGCCATCAGGCTGACTTCACTTACTGTAAGCAGTGAAAATAAACATGTATGCACGGCCATGAATGTGCACAGCTCAGCTGCCTGTCTTCACAGCAGGAGACAAAATAGTTCTGTGTGCACCTACAGCGAATTGCTATTATGTGCATTTATGTTGGGACTCCATGAGAATGTGGTCTCTGAAGGTATTTCTAGCTGCAGAGTGGTGTGGCTAAGAATACTAAGTAAGTCTAATGTGCAGTTTAAATACTGCCTTATGAGTTGCTGAGCTGGCAATGGGAAGCTTTCCAATTTTCTGCAAAATACAAATATTATCTAGCTTAATGTTCTGTGAATAGATGTGGAAAAAAACGTTTCATTAACTGAGTGCTGTAGTGAAAGGGCTTCCCTGGTTTCCTACAAAATATGAGAATTTAAAATCTAGCTACCAACATGATGCATAAAAATCTGTAGATTACTGTGCAGAGCTAGCATATCATGGAAGTAAAAGGCAGACTCTTTGTGGGCTTAAGACTTCAGTTTACATAACATTTTGATGATTAAATATTTATATTTTAGCTGTGGTAAGAATTTGGTGATGAAAACTATGAAACAAATAATCCATACATAATTCTCATATTTCTTTTACATTCTTGGGATATTTTTATGCATACAGCTAAGCACAACTAAAGATCCAGACAGGCAAAGTGAAATGCATTGCATTTTAATTTTAAACACTTTTTAGCTGACACAAAGTCTGATTTTGGCAAAACACTGAGACGCAGACAAAAATGTGTTTACAGTCTGCTGTTTACTGGAATACCAGTGACTGTTCTCTAGAATATTGGAGTCTAAGGTTTGCACATGTGAAGGCTGTTGCTTTGGTTTACGTCTTAATTAACTTTGTATTTTCATACAACTGCTTTAAACCTGCTTTTAAATCAGTGTGTGTAGGCGTCTGTATTTTTAATTATTTTAAGCCATTAGACTGACCCCTTTGTAAAGCCAGTAGCCTTATCCAAGTGGCACATGGTGATGATAACTAGACTTGCTTTCTTAAATGGTGCAAATACAAAAAGTTCCAAACTGAGCAGTGTTTTTTCTCTTCCGTCCCCCAGCATTGACAAGATCTCTAAAGTCACCTCTCCTGTGCTGGTAATCCATGGTACCGAAGACGAGGTCATTGATTTCTCCCACGGCCTGGCGATGTACGAGCGATGTCCGCGAGCGGTGGAGCCCCTCTGGGTGGAAGGGGCTGGGCATAATGACATAGAGCTTTATGCACAGTACCTGGAGAGACTAAAACAATTCATATCTCATGAACTTCCCAACTCCTGAAGAAGTCTACCTGATTTTACCTCAGTTACTGTGAACGGAAGAAATTACCTGTTTTTGCACATGCTTTAACTGGATAGCTGTAATAGCTTTATACTATGAAGAAATGCCCTGACTTTAGGGTGTTCTAATCAAACAGCTGATGAAATTTGTCTTTTGTATCTGGAAATGATTCTACTAATGCACACAATATGGTCAACTACTGTAATTCCAACAATTTTTAGCTTCGATGCCCTGAAGGAAGTGGGAATACTAGCTGCTTATGGGGACACTTTTTACCTAGTGCTGTATTAATCAAAGGTCAGTTTTCTCTGTCTCACTTCTGATCATTTATAATTCTGTCCTACAAAGACTTTTTTTTCCCAATGTTCTCGGTATGTAGGACACAACTGTCATGAGCTGCAGCTTGTTCTAAACAATCAGTTGTGGGTTCGATCTAAGGGAGTCCTTTCTTTGTAACATTTTCTAGCTGTGGTATTGTAACTGGAAAGTTATTGTGATGAAGATCTCCCCTTCTCCTTCTTCGTGTTCTTTTGTTAACTTACTGATCTTCCCAAGTAAATTATTTAAATAGTTTTTTTCTCCTGAAAATAAGCAAACTGCTATATGGGGCTAAATTCTGTAATAACCTCTCAATTACCTGTATGAACATAACTGGAATATTCTTAAAGGAAAAATGGACAAAATCTCTTTTGTTTAAAAATAAATGTGTAAATTTGCTACTAGAAAACTCATTTTAATATTCAGATGGTCTGAATAATAGCCATAACTGACATTTCCTTCTGTAAAGCATTCCTGTAGACTTTTTAAAAGTACTGTACATATTTGAATTTTCATTGTGCATAGATTCTTAATTGGTAGTTTTAATTTAAGTCTAGCTACAATAAACTGCAAAATTCTGGTTTGTATATGATTGAATACATTTTGTTAAAATATGTTTTTATCCCTATATTATTTTGCTATTAAAGTTTTATAAAGTTTCCAGGGCAAAACAATTTACACATTTATGTTTTGATGAATTTATGTAACTAAATTTTCATTGAACTGATCTTTTTAGTTTAGAGGTAATTTGATTCTTTGACACTGGAATCGCACAGATTATATGCATCAGAAATGCAAGACACTTAAAATTGTTACACTACTAGCATAGGTCTAATTTTTCCAAATTTAAAGGCCTTAAATGTACTGTAAGCCTCAGATTGTTGTATAAATTGATCGCAGATTGATTGCAGTTTGTGTCCTGTTGCTAGAATGCAACGCAGTGATTGTAATGGAATAAAGGATGCATGGATTAGATTTTACTGAATTTGGAATTTTATTTGGGGTACAATTTTCATACAAAAAGGAAATGCAGACTGCAGAAAACTTGATAGGATAACTTGAATTTAAGTGTTTGGTTCATTGGTTGGAAAAATGTTCTTAAGTACAAAGCTGCTTTTCCACTCAGCTTTGTATGTAAATCAAATGTAAAAGTATTTTTAAATGGTGTGCAACTGTTTAATGAAAAATGGTATTTCGTGTCTTAGAGATGTTTGAAAACAGCTATGATGAGTCTTGTTGGGAGGCCTGTGCTGATGGCCGCCAAAGGAAGTGTCTTTGTGCCCTCTTGGAGTCTGATCATTCACTTGGCCCTAGACCTGTAAAGAAAAATGGAGTTTCTGTTCTGGGAAGGGAGGAGATGAAGGCACTCGGCCTTCTCCACCTTTTTTGGGTCCTTATAATCTGAATCCTTGCGTGAGTATTGTCCAGTCTTAACTCAAAGCGCACCCATGTTGTGGGGCTTCCAAGCGGCTCTCTTGGTGATGCAGTGGGCAGGTTTTGTCTGATGTTCCTTTCAAGATTGCCTCTTCCCTTTTTTATTTCAGATATTCATATGCATCTCTCATTGTGCACTTCCATAGATCCAAAGTGGCTGTTTCCCTATTTTTACATGTGTTCCTTTGTTCCACAGATTTGAGCTCTGTGGAAACAAAGCAGGTCTTCATGATACAGCTACTCCAGATAACGTAACTTCCAGAAGGTGTCCTCAATAAAACATCACGATTTCAGACATTTCCAAAAACAGCCTAGTACTGGTCAACATTAGAATTATTAATAAAAAAATGTGGCCAAATCATGAAGCTACTTATATGACTGCATATCTGAGATCCCTTTTTAAAGAAAAAAAAATACTTTTAGGTTATGGAAAATGAGCATTATGTAATACTACAAAAAAGATTTGAATTAGGCTAGAAAAACATTCTGTGTTCCAAGAAACCACTAACGTCTTCTCATTTGGATGTGTAATTTTAGTCTTTAAGAACTTGTTATGCATATTTTAGAGCTACCAAGGTGTCGCTGTAAAAATAAATTCCTGGCTATGTGAGTCTAGGTAAGTTACTTTGTGGGATTTGTTTTCTAAGAGTGTCAACTAATGTATGTGGAGGGGGGGGCAGGTTTTTTTATTTTCCTTTTTTCTTTTTCTTTTTTTATGTGGATGCTCTTTACATATTTTTTGCACAACTTACCTGTCTTAAGTTTCATAGTGCAACTGTATTATGAATGCGACTTTTTTAGTAGTACAAATATAAGGTAAAACGTGACTGGTCTGTTTATTTTTTTAATCAGTATAATGTTTTTACTTCAAAAAAAGAGAAAAATATCTGTTGCCATTTTAAAAGTAGCATTTTTGAGGAGTTTGATATATGTAATCTGTAATGTGCAGAAATTCCATGCAAAGTGCCAAGCAATTTGCTTTTGAATGCCCAAACATGTATATTCACCTCACATTGTCCACAGCTTTTATGAACCCTGTATTGTAGTTTTTTGTTTTTGTTTTTTTTTTTTTTTAACTGATGCTAAATATAGAAATAGAGAGCCAATTCACTCTGTTCCTCTGATTATTCATTCAGCAATAAACCTTAGTTTTTCTCATTTAGAACTTTTTTCCCCCAGGTCCATTCTCATGAAATGTAAATTACTCCTGTGGTTTAAGGCCATTGCATCCTCCCTTCCTTGTGGAAGTGGTCACCCGGTAAGGACATTGGGTTACAAACGTAACCGTTGCCTAACCCCAACCTGGGTAAGGGTAGGATGGCATTTTGGTGAGTGCTGTGCTATAGGGAATGAGATGGAGCACAAAAGCTCCCTGCTTAGGGTTGATGTAGCTTCCAAGTCCTGTGCAATAAGTCGAGATGGATTTTGAAGTAAGAGGTGGTGTTTCAACTGTGAAATATCTAAGTCTCATAACTTCCTACCAGCAGAGTAACAAGCTGCCCAGTGGCAGTTACTTGGTTATCCCGGTTAACCAGTAAGCTCTAGTTGGGTGAGGGTCTGGCGCTTAGAGCAGTGTGAGGAGCTTCCAACTTCGAGCGTGATCCTGTGGCAATGCCTTGTTTTGCAGCTGGGTTCTTACAGTCACCAAAGTAATTCTGAAAAAAGTGTGTGTGTGGATACACCCCACACCCGCTCCCGCTGCCTGCGGCGCGGGCCGGCGGGCTGGCGCTGTGGCGGCGGGG